>JARBEQ010242098.1:0-10387 GCA_030265355.1 Tritonia tetraquetra | reverse complement strand
TTTGTTTTTCCATATTTGGGGAGAAGGAACACCCACGCCCCTCCCCCCCCCCCCCCCCCACCCGAAAAAACGTAAAAAAAACCCCAAAGCAAAACAAAAATAACAAAAACAAACAAACCCAAAACAACCAACAATGAAACAACTGGTATTATACAGATCCTCTCTCTTCAAACAAATCAAAAGGCATTTCTTAATTCATTGAAGTTGTAACGTGTCTAGACACTGCAACTAAAAGGTAGTAAAAAGGGGGGAAGGATTAGACAAAGCAAGGAAGAGAGAAACTGAGATATACCTTGAAAAGAATATTTTCGAAGTTAGTTTGTAGCTTAACTCTTCTTTCAAATCCAATGAATGATGTCATCTCCTGTTGTAAACGCCCGATTCCCACATTCCTTCTAGATTTTTCAATTCAATTCAATTCAATACTTTTATTGTCCAAATAGGCGCATCATTTTGTCGGTTACAGAAAAAAAGAAAGAAAAAAAAAAGATGTCACATTATGAATCTGTTAGAGCGCAGCCTTTAAAAATATAATAGAGATATGTATTATATCCTATCTACCCCTTTCCCTGGACTCGAACCACGGTTCTCCGCAATAAAGGGCCATAACATTATCCATTCTCTGCGGTTTTAACGATGCCAGTATCCCAAAGAGGTTATAAATAGAACTAGAGAGCTCAGAGAGTCACGTTTCCCGTGCCAAATTCGAGATAACTCTCATGAGGTCAAAATGAATCGTACACAAGGACGGGTGATAACTCACATGAGGTCACTTACATAATATGATATCCAATGGCAAAAACCTTCGTTCAATTGGGCACGCAGCACCAATAGGTGTTGTGAGGAACTCATTCATCTAGTTGTTAGTTCTATTTATAAACTCTTTGCAGTGTCCCCACCAGTTAATAACTGTGCAATGAGTAACAACTGTCTGATACGAACATCTACACCAAAGGGACCATGATACCAACGATCATCTACAATAAGATATTCAACTCCCGCGTATTTTACTATATACTGGAGGAAATTTAAGAGTAAAAAAAATATTAAAAAAAAAATTAAAAAAAGATTTAAAAAAAGAATAATTTAAGAATAGATTCCCTTGCACCTTGTGTGCAAGTTGTGCCATAGCGTGCACCGGAAAGAACGAATTTTATGATTTTGGTGCGTTATTTTTTTAACTTCACCTAATTTTGATAAAAGGATGCATTACGGCCATGCAATTTTGTATCGAGTATTGAACGCACCAAAAAATAATAGAGCACCAAAACAATAAGAGAATTATGGGAACACACGATAATAAAGAGACATCACCCTCATTCGACATCAGTAGAAGTAATTGAGTTGAATTATTGTAGATGATCGTTGATCTTTCCACCGATATGGTAAACGTAGAATATCAAATAGTGTTTAATATTATTCTCTGTAACCAACCTTAATCAAGGCTATGTTCCTGATCTGCTTAGCTTTATTACAGAGTGATTTATCACCAAGTGCGAATATTGGTGTGGCCAAGAGCTAAGCAACACTTGACACCCATTGGACTATTCAAAGTCTAAGCACAGTGGGATGATTATCTGCTTGTCTTATCTACCTGATTCCGACTTTTCCCCTAGCTCTATGTTTAGATATACTTGACACGTCGTGTTTGGAAGCAACCCTGCTTAGTAGTCAAACACAAAATCAACCTTTCAAAATCCGGTTCCAGGTCCTGTTTCTTCGCTTGCCTTTTGTTCTTCCTCGCACAAGGAAAGTCTTTACTTTACCAAATTGTCATTAATAATAAACCTAATAATTCTGACACTGGGACGCATTCTTTCCTCGTTACTTGTTTTCTTAAATTTTAAATTCCAAATCTTTAAATAATGAATTGATCAATCAATTAATTTATTTCTTAATTATTATTGTTGTTATTATCATCATTAGTATTGTTTTTTTTTTAAATATAGGGGAGATGTGGGTATTATGGACCACTTGTTAAAGAACCTCTATAACTTTCTCAATTTTGTTGGAAAAGTAATAAAATTTAACTTACGTGTAGCCTATAACATTGCAATGTAGCGGGTGATAATCAACATTCATGATAAGTAGTTTCAAAAAAGAAATTTGATAAAATTCATTTTTCGGACACTGGTCCATATTAGGCCTATTCAAGGGTAATATGGACCACCAAGGAGGGTAATTTGGATCAGTTACTGGGGAACGTTTAAAACAACAAGAACACTATACTTTTAAGTAGTATATCGTTTATTCGATTGAGTAGCAATAAAGTTCGGTAATGCTTTGACTTACAACATATAAATTTTCGGCATTTTGTATAAAATGTCAAAAAGAAAAATGCAAACGTTACCTAATGAAAGTAGTAGGTCCTACAACAGGTAAAGCAACATCATCATGATAACCAACAACAACAATTACTGCCTATGACACAGAACTGTGACTTGTAACCACTCATTTTAAAATTTAGACTGGGGCATTGTGGATGCGATGGTCCGGAGTCGAATCCCGCCTTGCGCATGTGTTTTTTTCTGAACCATAGTTCTGCCCGGTGATTTACGTAAATCTTCTCAGTTCTAATGAACCACCTTTGATGTCACCTTTCTGTGTTGAATATGGCGTAACACATTATTTGTTTTTAATGTGGACTTCACGCCAGGATGGTGCTTCAAGATTTAAGGTATGATTCTTATGGCCGTCGACAAAAAGCAACACTTTGGTGACATTTGAAGGTTTGACATGATAAAGGATAAAGTGTTTGAGCCAAATGAGAACTGTTTCGTTCTTCATCCAACCATTGCCATTACAATGTGTGAGAATTCCAGAAGACGCACCCTCTGACAGTAGAGGAGGAACGTAATTTCCAGCAGCATTAAAACATCAGACCATGGTTGTGGCTTGATAAAGCGGCAATTTGGTGACTTATTTTCTTCCTTATCAATTTTGACTTATATCTGGACACCAGCAATGTCAGATTCACCAACATTGAAAATGTGCGTGGCTTGAAGCTGTTGTCTTACTGTAAGGCATTCAAGAACATTGAAGAACATGGTCACAGCACCTTTGTTAAAACCGCTAGTAGGATTCAAGCGTTCGCAAATTATACTCGATGTGACGCTTAATACAACCAATCATCATTCCCATCAGACTTGCTGATGGGATTCTCGATGTGGGTTGACAGGAGTGGGTTTAATGCCGCTGAGCGTTTTAATTGTTTTTATCAAGGTGACGTTGTAAAGTGGCCTTCTGGACACCATACTCCTGTGCCGCTTTGTTGAGGCCACATCCTCCATTCTGGATTGCAGTTATTGCCAGCTCCAAAAACAACCAAAATGAGAAAACAAAACATTAAAGTGGTAGAACTTCCAACTTTTTTACCACAAGGGCCCCAGTGGCTCAGAGGTATGTTTCGGGCCTTTGAAGCGAAAAGTACTGGGTTCGAATCCCAGCGGCGACAGATGTTGTTTTTCTTCATAAAACTCAGTCTAAACCTATTTGCCACTCCCCTGATCCTATGAAGGTAGGTGGGATCAAGAACCTAGTCCTATCGGAGACGGACAATAAATTTGGAGGTCCGTGTGCAAGTTGTGCACCTTAAAGAACACTTGGCAGGTCCATATTAGCCTACACCAAGTCAACGTTTTGACCCCTCGTCACGAGGTAACTCGGGACAAATGATCTTTTATTTCACCCAGTATGCTATCATTAGTAGACAGAGCTTCATGTGAACCATTTCACACAACCCATGGCTTAATCCAGCGCCAAGAAATAACTTAAACCAACCCTAAATATTATGAGAGAAATGGAAAAACATGGAAGTTTCCTTGTTGTTTTGGCTTGCGTTGTTGGTCCTCCAATGTCACTGCTGCGTATAGATGAGAGGGGTACTATCTTCAAATAAATACGGTTCTGGCGTCCTAAAATTTATTAATTTCTTAGAAATCATGGTGGTCCATATTACCAACTGCTCAATATTACCCACATCTCCCCCTACATGTTTACATGTAGACAGATTATAACAGACTAACACACACTGACTGCTTGTTTCTTTATGACTGGACAATACCAACGTGGGGAGAGGTCAGTGTTTTGAGTTCATCCTTGAAATGATGGTAGGGACAGTGTTCTGGGACACACGTCTTGCCATTCAAAGCTGTAAACAAAAACAACGGTATATTCTTGCTTCGTGCAGGAAATGGAACAATTACAATTAATAATATACAATAGGGACTATAGAAAATTACCCTCTATCACCAGGAACAACTTCATAGACGTGCTTTCCTAATAAAGTCTACAGACTTGAATAAAGTTTATATAGGCTGGTGCGAAATCATAATAGATTATAATTTGCCATGCTATCTCTCGTAATTCAAGGATGATGTGGACTTTTTACAGCCTCTCAATTTTCGGGAACAGACAGTTGATTTGTAATACAATTCCAACAGCTATGAGCTGATTGGCTACGTATTAGTGTCATTATAAGCATAATGCAACCTGTATCAGACACGATATGTGAATAATTGCTAATACATTTTTTCTACTTTGCGTGTGTATGTGTGTGTGTGTGTGTGTGAGTGTGAGTGTGTGTATGTGTGTGTGTGTGTGTGTGTGTGTGTGGGTGGGTGGGTGTGTGTGAGTGTGTGTATGTGTGTGTGTGTGTGTGAGTGTGTGTACGTGTGTGTGTGTGTGTGTGTGTGTGTTACCTATTCATCGCAAGAAAATGATAAGGAGATGTCAATCGAATGTAATTATGTGTGGCCTATAATACCTACGTAATAGAGCTATGCTGCCGCCCAAGGCAAAGCTGCATATTCAAACATAATCATAAAATATATTTCTTTAACTTTGCATATAAGATGTATTCTTTATAAACCAATCATCATGGAAAATCATGGATCTACACAAAGAGGCTAATGTTTTCCAGCTCTGTGTTCAGCAATGCTGGACATTGAGTTAGCCACGACACTCCTTGGGGTATAATGTGGTTTGGATAACAAAACTACCTTACACCGAAATGTACTAAAAAGGTTTTAGTAAAGAAAGAAAGAAAGTTTTCTTTCAATACTATCAGAGACGGTATCGTAACGAGACATGTAAGTGGCGGGTATAACGCGTATCTAGGTCACTGCTTGGTTACCAAAATAACGCCGGTAAACAACCAAAGTTAAGTGGTAAATGTTCGGTTAAAAAGCAAAACGATTAAACCGGCATGCCGTTATTTACCGGCTCTTTTTGAAAATAGTTCATCCCCACTCGTGCGCTGCATGCAGCACAGTTAGGTGAGGTGGAGTTACATGTCTCGTTGGCTGTACACTCTCTGATACTATGCAAAACGCAGATACGCGGTTTTTGTGTTTCAACGTGATTAAAGAGAATGCGCGGGGCTGAAAACCAAATGGCGGACACTTCGTCGAACAAGCGCCATTCGGTTTTCACATCCCGCGCATTCTCTTTGCCTAGTTCTATCTGCGGAAAATACTGGGGAAAACGCACCATGTGAGCACGGCTTTACTCTATTTCAACACAAAAGGGTTGTCTTAAAGGTAGTCGTGTAGAACTTAAAGATTCCATGCAAACCCCAAGTGCAGAACTTGAACATTTTGGAAAGGTAGAGGAAAACTAATGCTTCATACATTGGATACTCTCATCCAGTGATATTGACTTAACCACTTAGCCCTGGACGCCTCTCTTGTTTCTTTGTTTGATCGAGCCCCATTGATACCACACAGCAGTGTTGGGGTCAGCCCTACGTTCAGCCATGAAAGGCACACAAGAAAGATGCCATAGATGCAGGTACCCCGACCACGACCCACGACTGAACACAGAGCCGGAAACTCTTTGGATTAGAGATTTTCAGATAAACAGGTGATCAGCCTACTGTATCCACAACTATTTACTAGCACCATGAGCAATACACTGATCAGTATTAATAAAAGACGGACCAACAAACAAATTACTGTAGCCCTTGTGGGTACCCCTCAGCTATTGATAAAAAGTGGGAGGTTCTCTAGAACACCTCAGCAATGATAAATGGCAGCACTGAAACTAGAAAATGTGAAAGTGCCAGGAAAAACAGTCATAGAGAATAATCTTTTTGTCAATAGTGGGACTTGAACCTACGCTTGCGAAAAGCAACTCTGCCTAGCCAGAGATCGTGACCAATACTATCTACTGAGTTTTTTCTGGCACAATCATGTTTTCCTACTTTCATATTCTAAATGCCTTATGTGGCAAAATCTGCTCAGTTTTTTGTTATAGCGATTTACCACCAAGGCAACAGTAAATATTGTTATGGCCAAAACTTGGGCAACATCTAAAAATGTGACGCTCGTTGTGCCATTCAAGGTTTGGGGCACAGTGAGCTGATCATTGGCTTGCCTTATCTACCTGATCCAGAGTTTTTCCAGCTCTGTGTTCAGCAATGCTGGACATGGAGCTGGCCACGACACTCCTTGGGGGTATAATGTGGTTTGGATAACAAAAGGCACAAAAACAATGACTCGTGATGTCAGACATCCTGAACAACGCAGCAGTCAAATACTTATTGTTTCTGGATGAAGTCCGGAATAGTTTCAAGCTCCGTGTCCAGCAAACACATCGATGATAACGTGTTAGTATGTAACATAGATTATGCCCATGGTCAATTTATATCACTTCTGAAGTTGGGAAGAAAATAAATAAGCTTAGTCTTGAATTGTTTGTTCCTGTTTGTAGCTTTTTGTGTGCCTTTCATGGATGAACATATGGCTTGGCCCCAACACTGCTTTGCGGTATTAATAGGGTTCGATCAAACAACAAGATGTTTTTGTTGTTTTGACTATTTGTATATTTGTTGGTATTTTTCATGTGGGTTTTTTTTTCGTTTCTTTATTTGGTTAGTAATGTTATTTGATTATTGTTTGTGTATTATCTGGTATTAGATAGAATAAATACAACACAGCACAATATTCTATATTAGACAGTGCCCTCATATTATATATGCTGTGCATTAAAAATTAGGATATATTATGAATAGCTAAAGGTGAGTTGAATAAGGCACTCAGTGAAGAACAGATGAATTGTATATAAATGGTTTTATCCTTTGACAACTCTGTTGTTCTTGCTATCTGTTCTTACACTGACTTTTATTTTGTGATCAGTAGGGTGCTCTGAGTAGAGCGGCGTCATCTTAATTAGGCAGCTGGTCTTTCACAACGGCGAATCGTTTCACAAAGATGCCTCTCCTGATTAAACGAGAACTGGAGCTGGAACACAAACTTCTACGGTGGGGGAAACATATTTGGTGTGTGTAGAGTAAAAATCTAAAGAAAATAATGCTCTTAGTTTCATTCAGTCCTGAGAGCTGTTAACAAGAAAAACATCGATTGGGTGGGTTGATACGGTGGGTGTTGATCTTTAATCAAATATAAGCGTATATAGATAAATGGCTCAATATAGATAGTTTATACCATAAACAGGCATACCTTAATCCCATGGACGTTAAAGGATTACAATTTTTCGTTGTATAATCCTGCAAATAGCGGGCTGGTCTCCTGTTTCTTTGAATCTACAATGTTTCCAGCGTTTTCCGCATTATATTATCATAATGTTTGGGACATCTACACCCTTGATTACTAATCAGCGTTGAACACATGGCTGGGTACAAAACTTCAAATGGCGCCTTTAAAGACAACAAATAATGAAGAGGAAATCAATTGACCTTACTAAAAACGATCAGTGCAAGCAAACCACACCTTTGCCTCATCTGGAGACTATTAATTCGTGTAGCAACAGGCCTTATAACTTGAGGATAACATTTTTAAAAAACTTTCTTCTTTCTTATCCAGTTCCCTTTTACCATTACAGTGTAGGGTCAGCATTATGAGGCTGGATTTCTGTGGATCAAGATATCATGCCAAGCAGGTGATCAACCCACTGTGGGTAAAATAAAAACGATAATAATAATGATGATAATGATAATAATAATAGAAATAATGATAATGATAATTATAATGATAATAATAATGATAATAATAATTATAATAATAATTATGATAATAATAAAAATAATAATATTAATAATCATAATCATAATAATAATAATAATAATAATAATAATAATAATAATAATGATAATAATAAACATACAGGCATATTGTTTCAAATACGTTTGCCGTAACAAAGAACGGAGAGTGACAATTATCCGGCAACACAGTCAGTTTCGGGAATTGTGTAAACATGAACGATCTATCTGAATGATCTTAGTCTCCAACTATGGGTACACCATACGATTATCATTATCCGCTTTCATGAAAATTAAAGATTTGTTAAAGAAAGAAAATGTTTCAGTGCCTCAGAGAGAGAGAGAGAGAGAGAGAGAGAGAGAGAGAGAGAGAGAGAGAGAGAGAGAGAGAGAGAGTCACTTAACGGACTGATGCCGCGCGACACCAGAACATAAAGTAGTCACTCTTTGCAGGGGACGTTACTGAGGAAAATAGTTGATTTCGTTAAATTATTTCCTGCTAATTTCCCTTCCTTTCAAGACGCTGCTACCCACGAAGACATTTCCTTGCTTGCCTTGAATAACAGTATGACTTACTCGCCTGATAAAATTCTACGATAATTGGCATGAACACTTGGATTATCAGCGACATTAAGTAGAATTTATTTGCTTTTCATTTTTATTGTAAAACGCATAGACGTTAACTCAGACCAGAGCCTTTGTTTTTTATATAACGCAAAGAAGCAAAGTCTTTAAATAATCCATATCTATAAATGAGTAAGCCCGATTTTTGTCACGCATTTTCTCCTACCGTACCGGTTGCGACCAAATTTTGCATATGGCTTAAATGTGGCTGGATATGGTTTTAAGCGTATTGAATATTGGATCTGTAGTGTCGTTAATTTTATAGAAAATGTTTTGTTTCTTCTAATTTTGTTTATTGACATTCATAGTTTTTACTTTCCATATTTTTTGTATGCTTCTTACATACAAACTATCAGTATATGTGGCGTGATGAATAGTGTTCACAAATTGCACTACAATGGAGAGTTTGGGTCGCAATAAAAACCTGTTGTTGTCAGGCTGGTAAAGCTGACATGAACTTCCACCCCACCTTTCTCTCCTTCACAACTCATAAGTGCCGTTACCGTTCGAAGGACGGGTCTTTTTGTTAGTATGTTATAAGTGCTCAACGAAAAGAAAATCTGCTTAATATCGCTGATAACGCAAGAGTTCATGCCAATTATCATTCAAAATCCATCAGACGATTGTAATGATATAGGCGGAAATGCGTGCACACCGGAAGTGGAACGGACTAAAGTATCACGATCTTTGGGTGTTACGGTAGCCAAAACGATTCTCTGTTGATATTGGTCAAATTCAGGGAAGCTGAGCACAGTATATAACATTTTCTTATCCTATTCTTTTTATAATTTCAATCATTGTTGCTATTTAACGTTACAATTCAAAATCAAGGACTTTCTGTTACGAATTAGAAAAGAGTTATCGTCAGTTTCGTTTTAATTTCACGAAGTAAAAGTTCATTTTTTCCTAGCGGACGGTTGCGAGGTAGTGACTCGATTATGAAGTGGAAATAGTGAATAGTGTTGACTCGAGTTTGCTGTTGAAAGAGACAGGTTTTTTTAAAAGTTGGAACCCCTGTAATAATGACATAACGTGTATATAAAACTCGCATTGTTGAATATCATAGTTATTCCACTCATTTTAATCAAACTTTGCATTGAATGCTCGTTAAAACTCGCATCAATAGAAGTCTGATAAAAACTCGTGGAATAGCAATGATATCCAACAACACTCGTGGAATATCAACGAATTAGCTAAGAAGAGAAAAACATAAAACTCCACTAAGGTTAATGTTATCAGCTCAAGCCAGCAAGATGAGATAAATCTAAATATAAAACAAAGCTAATGTTTCTAGTTACAAGTTAATCCTTCTTCCGATATCAACCACATTATCATAGCATTCTTTCAATTCAATTAAGAATAGAAACATTCCCAATATCTATATTATGAGGGCAAACGGCAGGAAGATAAAGGAGGTGAGTTAAGTCATTGTCCCCACGTGTGACATGTAGTCTCTAGGGCTAAGAGTCGATATATCATCGATTATCAATAAGCAGAAAGGATTGAGTTTTCTTCAAATACACAATTGGTGAGCATCATAGACTCCCCACCAAGATGTATGTATACACTCAATAAAGAAGGATGGAAAAATATTTAAAAAGACATAATAGAGGGGATGAGAAAAGCCGTATGCTTGGTACTTAGGCCTGTGAAGTACAACATGCATACGAAAATGTTTAGGCATAGGAGCATGCGCGTCCGTACCTATAGGCTCTCAAGGCTCAGCCCTTCGGTCTTTCGTAGTTTCGGCTTGCCAGTGACGGT
>JARBEQ010242087.1:0-11891 GCA_030265355.1 Tritonia tetraquetra | reverse complement strand
TCATTCCAGGACAAGAACAGAAAGCTACATGGGAGCGGGAACGATAGGTGAGGGGGATAGAAGACAAAGGAAAGAGTATGGACCCGCTTAGCACCCCTGGCCCACAGAAGGGATCCCGGCAACCACCCGCATTTTCTTATTTGTTAGGAGAAAAACACGTCCACACAGGCGTAGTCATATCATTCTTACAGTACAAGTACCATTAGAAGAGGCCGTCAAGCCCAGACTAATAATTACTTTTATGACAAATATTTATAGTTTGGTCACAGCATCTAGGAGCGTCACGGCGTAATGGTATCACTTTCGTCTTGGGCGCAGAAGGTCCTGGGATCGAATCCAAGTTCCAGCGGTTAGGTGGGGATTTCTTTTCTCAAGACTTTCTCGGGGTTTTATGATTCTGGCCCTGTGGATTCCTTATGGAATAAAGTTCTATCGGAGATGGACTATAAATCGAAGGTTCCGTTTTTTATACGACATATAATGTGTTGCCAAGGGCGTAAAACACTAACAACTTTGAACTTTTGAATTATCTTATGTAGCACAATATGAATGGAAGTAGTTTCACAACTCAACAACATCGGTGTGTAGTCTCCCATCCGTATCGCGCCGTACTGTTCAATAATCGTATATTTCACCGTCCTGTTCTTGATAATGTGGTTATTCTATCCCCATACCAGGCTGTGGTTAGAGAACTGGACGGATTTCTACATACGGCTGGAATCAAGCATGGCCTGCAAACTGCACACCTTCTTTGTGTACATTTGTCTGGATACCTCAGGTACACGGTACACACATCATCAACACGCGTGTTAATTACCATCGTATAACCAAAGATCATCTACACTAAGATATTCAACTCAATGAATTTTACCGATGACGAATGAGAATGATGTCCCTTTACCATCGTGTGTTCCCAGCATTCTCTTATTGATTGTTTTGGCTCGTTCAATACTCGATGCATAATGGTATAGGATTATTTGCATTCTTTTAACAAAATTATGTGAACTAAAAATATATCACACCAAAATCATAAAATGCGTTCTATCCGGTGCACGCTATGACACTAACACAAAAGGTGCAAGGGAAACTACTCTTAAAATGTCCTCACTCAGTATATGTAGTGAAATACGCCGAATTGAATGTCTTATTGTAGATGATCTTTGGCAAAACTAGATAGCATATTAAGACGATGGCGCATTATCCACGCAGCTCAGTGTCCGGGCCAAAGCGGATTGCTCACGTTCTTCTGCCAGTACAAATTGTTGTGATGATCCTTTTTATTTTTTACAGTTTACAGTTCCACTGATGCAGCTCGGCCGCCTAACATGGCGGAATGCCGTTTATAATAGAAGTGATGAGGTCTGAATAATGGTCTCCTGATTCGTGAAAATGGATGAAAGGGTAAAAACAAGCGCTAAAACGAAAGATAATGAATTGACCAATGTGTTTGGCCAATTAATAAACAAGATTACAGATGAGAGGCCTCTCGGTACCGCGATCGAAGTGGCCGAGTCGTCCGGACGGCCGAGTTGCCCGGACACTACTCTGCTTAGTTTTCTTAAAGCTGAGGGGTTTACCAGCTGTGGAGTTGGAGAGCAAATGGCCTTGCACATGTTGTAACAGTCTCCAAAAATCAAAACTTGCCGAACTGATATGGATAGAGAACAATAGCTGCACATAAAGTTGTATGATAACCTAATGGAACAGCCTAGTTCACTTTGATGTTTCGGCATCAATCGACGACGAAGAAGAAAGGGGGGGGGGGGGGGGTGTGGCGGAGGGGAAGAAGATTCGAACCCAGAAGCGTGCATCAAACAAGGTTCATGCACTCATGCACCAATCCTGAATTTTTTCCTGGACTTTTTTCAGTTTTCAAAGACTTTTTCAGGGACTTTTGCGAATAGAAGAAATTCATGATTCCCTTTATTTTAATAACGTATATTTAAACAAAGATGCACACATCCATGCAATTCTTTCAACAGCATCAACACACAAATCCAAAAAAAAAACTCCAAAAAGGTTTATCATTACGCCCTGCAAATCCACCCGAGGACAGGAAGGGGCGCTGGTGTATACGCTGGTCTATTTTCTATCATGATATGGATATATTTGCATTTCCTGATGCAACACTACCTTCCTTCCACAGTGTGGATAACAGTGGCCGTGTCTCTAGACCGGTGTCTGTATGTCTCCCTACCTCACCAGGCCAGACGTTGGTGCACCATGAGCCGTGCCCGGTGGACTCTGGTTCTCATCCTGGTGGTCATGTCCCTCATCAACTGCCACTTTTTATGGACCTACGACAGGGAGAAGACCCAGGGCATGTCCATCGTGGGCAACAGCGAATTTCATTGTTATGCCGTTAGCCACTCGGAAGTCAGTCAAAAGTGAGTTGCTTTCCTGTGCTATATTATTTTTCTTTCGTTCTTCTTCTATTTTTTTATTTTTTTTTGTAATAGAGATGCAAATATAACGCACAACCCAACAAAACAAAAATAAAAATAAAAACTTGGACATTTTCATCATAAGACATAAAATCTTAAATCTTTTCTGCAGAATCAAGTATTTGCAGTATGCCATACCAAAAGCAATAGGCTAAATAGAGTAAGCCTTTGGTGTAAACTAGTCGATATTCTTAGATACTTTCAATGACAGTTTCGAAAGTCAAGTTAATTAAAATTAACCGTTACTTGTTTGTTTGTGTGTTGTTGTTTTAGGGCTCTATCGACACAGGTAGCTCATTTCAGCGCCCGCCACCTTTACTTCTACATATGACTTACCCATGATATAGTAAAAAAAAAAAAAAAAAAATCTCCCAAATGTTTCTTTCGTTCACCCCAGGTTTATCAAGCAGGTGTGGCCCTGGCTAGATTTCTGCGTGTATTGCTTGGTCCCGTTCATCATAATGTCAATCACCACTCTCATCATCGTACGCCAACTGGTTAGATCAGACAAGAAAATGGCGGCGCATCGCAACAAAGTCATACCTAAACAGGAACGACCAATCCAAACGCTCGTTGAAAATGTGAACCGTCAAGCCGGAAGCGGAAACCAAAGTGCCGAATGTGGTAACGTGAAAAGTTGCAAAGAGAATGTTTGTCTTTCTGTTGTCACAGTTTCCAAACAAAAAATGGATACAAATCTCCCATGTGTCCCGAACAGGGTAAACGAGATTGTGGACATTGTAAACAACAATGGCGGCAACAGTAACGTACAAAGTCACCAATGTCTCGGGGATGGAAACAATACATCACAACTAGGCACAGAGTCTATACAGTCCCCAACACAGATTTCAGAAAAGTCGATAACAGAATTGCAGGAGATGTTTAGGACAAAACAACAATTGTCCGAATCATCAATCAACGGACAGATTACGGGACTAACTGGAATAATGGGCAGAGACAGCAAAGCGTCCACATTGACAAGAATAAAGAGACATACAAAAGTCGCACCACTACAAAGCAAGAACAACCAAAGTAAAGATGAGCGCTACCAAACAAGGACAGATTCGAAAGTACCGGAATCTTTGAAACCAGGAAAAGAAGATGATACTTTAGGTGTAGACCTAAAACCAAATGGAATTCCACATGGGACAAAACATGGATTAAACTATTTTGAAATGACGAAAAATAAATTCCACACAGCTGCACCAGATTCTGAAAATATACTTGGTTGTTCAATCTGTAAAGACTCAAAATGTGTTTGTGATTGTCACAAACTCAAACAACAGATTGGAGAAGCGACTGCACCAGAACAAGACACAAAAATGCCCTCCATACAACGACACAGTGGCGTGTACTTACGGAAACAAGAGAAACTTGAAAACGAAGGAGAGTGGGACTGTAGTAAGAAGCTGTGTGAATGTGTCCCATGGAGTAACAGTAAAGGAGAAGTAAAACATGCTGATAAAATGAAAAACAACATTTTTGAGGGACTTCATATAGACTTGAATCATACGCAAGGGAAAGACTCGAACACAGAATCCATTTATTACGCAGACCCAGGACAGTATTCTCCTCACAACACCTACTGCGATGGAACGATTGGCCAGGAGACAGATCAAAACAATACTTCATGTGAAACCAATTATAGCGAAAAGGAGAAAAACGACACTATTATTATTACATCTAAAACGACGGCTGAATGTGAAACGCGTAGTATAAAAGCTATTCTTCCCAGATCAGATTGCCTTTCGTTAAAAACAAGCAATTCAAAAGATTTGGAAAACCGCCTACCATTCCTCCACGGCAATGGACCGGAACTGCGACCTGGTTATGAACATGATAATCGCACCTGTTCTTCAATCTCGAACACACGCCATGGTTCTGGTGTTATGTATCAATTTACAACCGCCATTCCCGGCGCCTCCTCTTCCCCCCATACGGAAATTAAACAACAAACAGAAGTCCCAGAAAAGAAAACCCCACGCATGAAAATGCCGCCCGTCAATAGGAGGACGACCAGCTCGACATCCTCACAACTGGACGAGGACCGTGATAACAAAAACCCTCCCACTTGTCGTTTCCATAAACAAAATCATGGCCAACGGGATTATAAACAATCCAGCCGTAAAGAATATAATAACTGTTATGGTTACAGTGCTTTAGAATGGTCTGCAGTTTCTAAAAATACTAAAACCGACGAAGAATGTAACAACCTCAAATACAACAATCCTCAAGTTAATGAGTTGGACGCAGAGACATCTGAGAAAGAAACTAAACTAAATACAACTACAAGCTCTAATCCCAATGTTGACGTTGACGATGGCAAGAATGAAACAGAATCAAAGGGAACTGAGACGCATATTGATACACCTCTCCAAAATAACAACTTAATTGGGGGGCGTCTCCCGAAATTAGAAACAGGTGAACTGAAACCTCGAAGATCCAAAACAAGCGTTGACATTGAAAAGCAAGTACACATGACGTCACAACTCCGGAAAACCCCGCCCACAAATATCCAATCTGGTCGCAAACCGAGAACCCGCCAAATTTCCGTGTCCAGGTCCCAGACAGCCAGTGTTAGTGTGACGTTGATTACAATCAACGTGGTTTTCTGGATCCTCAACTCGCCTATCATGGTCTTCCTCATCGGCTTCACGTACTGGATAGAAGGTGCTAGTGACCACGAGGTGGCCAGGCTGCACCTCGGATGGACAGTGGTCAATCTGCTCCAGTACGCTAACAGTGCTGGGCACGTCTTTCTCTACTGTCTCACGGGACCACGATTTAGACAAGAATTGGTTGCTGTTCTTAAATCGTGTTGTCGTAAACCAAAATGGTGATAATTTATGAATTAAGAGTCATTTCAACGACCAATAATTCCGACTTCGTTATTTTGTTTGGCTGCTTTTATTCTCAGCCGGGGTGAAAATAGCGAGTCAGTCTGCTCTCACCTGGGGTGAGAATATCCCATGAATCGCTATTCCCACCCGGGGTGAGAATATCCCATGAATCGCTATTTCCACCCGGGGTGAGAATATCCCATGAATCGCTATTTCCACCCGGGGGGGAGAATATCCCATGAATCGCTATTTCCACCCGGGGTGAGAATATCCCATGAATCGCTATTTCCACCCGGGGGGAGAATATCCCATGAATCGCTATTATTTCCACCCGGGGTGAGAATATCCCATGAATCGCTATTCCCACCCAGGGTGAGAATACCCCATGAATCGCTATTTGTTTAGCTCTTTACAATGTTGACTGCCTTTGTTGTTTTTGTTTTCATATATTGACAAAAATCATGTTAGCATGTTTTTGAAATAGCTTGATTGAGTAATAAATTAATGGGTGCATATTTTATCTTCATTGTAATTGTAGACTTTTGTTTGATATTAATAATTAATTAACATCGTACTATTAACTAACGCCCCTGTTAACTGAAAGTAAAAGTAAAGCATAGCAGTTATATAGCCATATCCACGAACTTCATTACGCTTTACAATGTATAGTTTACTTAACTTTGCTTACCTAACTCGACTCAGGTGTAAATGAGTGCCCAGCCGAGGGCAGCGAACAATCTTGTCGTCAGAATGCGGGCTGAAGCGCCCAACAGGCAGCTCACACTGTATACTCCTCATGAGTTGAGAAGGATGCAGGAGTGTTATGGCCTGCTGGGGGTAAACTATAATACATTGTGAAGCACATATGCACTAATAAGTGCTATGCTATGCTTTCACTTTGGATGCTGAGGACCGGGTTGGAGTCATGTCCGGTGCAGGATTTTGTCTCTGGACCTTTCAGTTTTCATGGCTCTGCTCGGGAGATTCACATAGAATATTCTCAAGTTCTGTTAAACCGCCTTGATATGACCTTTATGTGTTATTTGGTTAAACTTACTCCTTTTTTTTTAGGTTGAAGGCATCTTCCTACAGTCTTTAGTAGAGAAAGAAATACTCTCGAACATGATATCCATCAATCCTAGGCATAGAAACCAAAGTCAAAGGCCATAGAAACCAAAGTCAAAGGCAGTTCATCAATAGAACATAATATTCAGCTTGATTCTCCACCACATGGCCATGAAAACAATGATGGATATGGGGCTGGGCAAACGCTGCTTGATGGTACTGTTAGAATTCTGCTATGTATAACTTATACTTATAGCAATAACAGACATCAATTTAGTCCATGGCAGTCTAACCTAATCATGGGGCCTCCTTTTAGCTCAATGCAAGAAGTAAAAGTAAAAGACCTAGAAACTGTCCTATCTCTGGTAATTGTAGTTATACAGCAATCTCCTAAGTGACCCACCTTGTTGTGGTGGAGAGGCTTGAGTGGTCTAATGATTTTGAGAGCTATACCAAGCAGGTACAACCATAATAATAATGGGAACGCCTCAAATGAAGATCCAGGCCAAGAGGTCACAGGGCCCTGAGGTGGCAGCCCCACTACTTATCTAGGAAACTGTGGGGTAATCTCCTATTTGCCTGAATTGAAAACCTTACACCAAAAGGTACTAAAGGTTATTGAAAAATCCAAGATTAAATTCCATGTATAAAAAACCTGACACACAGAAAAACAAAGGCTTATATTTTTTTTAAATAACACATAAAAATAACCTACAAAAACAACAAATGTGTGACAGGTGAAACGTTTTATTTATTACAATATGACTTCAACCATGGAAAAATTTGGAGTTTTGAAATACTGCTGCCACTGGAAAATGAACCCAGAAGAAATAGATGTCTACACGCTAAAATTAAAATCTTGCAAAAAAAGAAAAGAAAAAAAGAAGATTAATTCAAACAAATCAAAGTTCCCCTAGATATACTTCATTTTTATTTGGAACACAATCCAACCTTGAATTACGAAATTGGACCATTTGATTTAAATGCAACCCAATAATAATACACAGTGTAACATCATCCTACATTGTTAAAAATGGACATGGAAAATGATTCTGGGACCATTTAACAGGACAGCACATTCCATCTTAAAAATTTCTACAACAGCCAAAAAAAAAAAATAGGATTCAAAAGCGGAGAATAGCCAAGTAGTCAACAATTTGTATCAACCATTCTACATTTAAATTTTACAATCATGCTTTAAATAAAAACAAAACAATATGATGATGGAATTCTTTGTAAACATTTCAAATATTCAATCCATAAAATGGGAGAGAAATTGTCTCAATTTTTAGACCAAAACTAAGGTAAAACATGTGTCCTCTCAGATCAACATGCACACCAGATTTGAGTTTGGACACAGTCCTCTTACAAGGAAACTGTAAATTCAACAAATGCTGAAGGACACATCACTCATTTTATTATTCAATTTACAAAACGCCTTGATGTTCATGAGGCCATTACTTGACCAGTCTTCCAAAGATCATGTGACCATTTGTCACTTTTCGGATAGAATACAGCCCATCGGTAATTATATTGAAAGGACATCCATTTCTACACGAGTGCGACAATTGGAGTAAAGTTTGGGGAGTGCCCTAGAATTCCACCATCACACACATTACATTTAGGGTATGTGTATTTCATCATCATAGCTCTCACACACTTACATTATTTACAATTTTATGGAACACATACACACACAATAAATCCAGACTTTCCAAACCTCATACACACAAAATGGGAGCACTTTATCATTGGTCAGAAACAAAGACACCAAAAATGTGAATGTGTACAAAGGAAAATAAAATGCTGTAGAGGAAGGAGGAACACAATGTATTTTTATAAATCACGATAAAAGTATTCTAGGTGCAACATGTTTCAACACTAAGGAATAATATTACCAGTCACATTGCATCTTTTACATCACAGAGCCATTTCTAATATATAGTAGTAATAGTAGAAGATCTCTAACATGCACTAGTACAGCAAAGATCATCTACAATAAGATATTCAACTCAATGACTTTCACCGATGACGAATGAGAGTGATGTCCCTTTATTATCGAGTGTTCCCAGAATTCTCTTTTTGTTTTGGCTCGTTCAATACTTGATACAAAATGGTATGGAAGTAATGCATTCTTTTATCAAAATTATGTGAACTAAAAAAATATCACACCAAAATCATAAAATGTGTTCTATCCGGTGCAAGCTATGGCACAACTATAAATCAAGGTGCAAGGGGAACTACTCTTAAAATTTCCCCACTCAGTATATAGTGAAATACGCCGAGTTGACTATCTTATTGTCGATGATCTTTGGTAACAGTAGGAGTAACAGAAGGAGCAGCAAGTTAATTTTTCAAATATATAGTGAATCAATCCACAAACATGCTAAACCGTAAAAACGATAGCAGGGCTGTTGAGGAGGACCATTACTCACAATTTAATACCACAAAATTATTTAAAAGATCTGTGGAATTTTAGAACTACATTTTTTATAAACTTACTGTATTAAATTAATTTCTAGATTTATTTTTTCAGCTTTAATAGCAAGATATTATTTATACAGAAAATCAAAATCCCGAAAAAATTCAACAAATCATACAACAGTGAAGCAATAATTGGTAACTGATGAGAGCAATGGGATTTCAAAACAATACAAGATAATGGACCAATCTGAGCCTAGTTTGGTTAAGGAAGACGTCATGAAATTCCACACTGATTCAACAGACACATTCATAATCGAAAAACACAAGTATCGATTGTTGATTAAGTAAAATTAAATAAATCGGATAAAATGTTCGTATCATAAAAAGGGCATGGTTATTCCGAAGGAAAAACCTCCAATCTGTTTTCCCTTAAAAAACTTTTTAAATGAGAAATAATTCCCATAAACTGAAAAAGGCCTAAATGAGTTAAAATATTTAATCATGATACCTCGTTGAACACCGTATATTTCTACTTTCAGAATTCACTAATCTACAGCAAAATCAACCCGGCTAGACAAAGGCCGATATGTTGACAAATTAAGTGACAGTATTGTAAAAAAAAAAAAAAAATGACCACAACCTATCTAAATCTCATCCTTAAATTTTAAAAACACATGACATTACTAGTTATCCCACACAACACAAATAATAAGAGCTCACTCTTTCATCCATGCAACATAAAGTTCAAGCAATCAATGGAAGTTGACAATGCTGATGATAATGATAATAATAATAAAAACAACAATAATGATAAAAGTCAAGAATTACAATCATCATCATTATTGTTATTATTTTACAATTTTAAAATACAACACAAGAAAATAAAATTACCAAGGGGGGTCACTCAGTTTAATAATGAATGATAATATCTCAAAGGAGACAGAATAAAATAATGGTAACAGCAATATTCGCTCAAACACCAACAAATCCAATTTCTATTCTGTTCACTTTTTGATTAGATCAATCAAATTCAGAATCGGAGTCCATAACCTAGGAGAAAAGTGTATGTAAGTACATGACATGAAGCTAAAGTCGTTCTTTATCAATAGCCTTTAGTACCTGTCAGGTGTAAGGTTAAGCCAAAGTCTATTATTTCTAAAGTTGAGTCTTACTCCCCTTTTGACACAGAAAAGTCACCCGACTGAAAGAAAGAACGTGGGAAGATTCCATGTGAATCTCTAGGGCAGAGCCATGAACACTATAAAAGGTCCAGAGAAAAAATGCTGCACTCAAACCCCTGAACTCCAGAGGCAAGTGACCTAACCACGGCACTACGGACACCCCAAAGCCAAAGTCACAAAAGAGTCCAACACGCATCCTCGTCCTAATGTCAATGTCCGAACCATTTCCCAAGAATACTCATTTCACATATAGTCCTTGTCTGTTTTTTCTCTGTCCTAGAAAGGATGAGGAATATGTGCTGGGACTGTATCATTTTTCCTTTAAAAATACATAACTAATATATCTCACAGTTTGTAAACAATGCAGAGCAACATGATAAAACATGGGAATAGCAAATATAAAATACTTACCAATATTTGATGCTTCTAACGTGGCCATAGACTTACTATTCAATAATTGGTGACCAATAATTACAAGAGTGTTATCGTAAAATAGCTACTTACCTGTGACAGAAGTTAAACGACACTATAAAGATGGCAAGTCTCATAATACACATTAACACTGTGCTAAAATACTGACTAACAACAATATGGAATAGAATCGAATTACACAGATCGACTAGGCAAAATATTATGGTGCATCTCTAGATTGATTGGCAACAATCAAATTAAGGTTGTGCACCAATCACAAAAAAATGCAAACTTTTCTTTTTTTCTTCACATTTATATTTTTTATGATAGAAAAGTCTCTTTACTTGGGATTGGCAATGATGAGGTCAGTATATCAGCACAGCAATCATACAGATATTACCTTCCCTGCAAGTACATAGTATATATATAATGTCGGTGCCAGGGAGCAGAGACACAACATCTACAACTACTCTGTGAGATATGCCTCTATTCCCTCACACCAGAACGGCTGTACAAAGGCAAAGTGACACATCTGTGTTCAACATTATAAGCTTTGAAAGAAAAAGTCCAAAAACGTTGGTCACCTTGCGGCATGGTGTAAATCAAAATCGTATCTGCATATTGTGCTTAAAAACAAATTCTTTACAATTTAGTTAAGGCAGGATAGTCCATAAATCAAATCAGATATGTCACTTTGCCTGAGGGTAATAGAACAGTTGAGGTGTCAATCAATGGTAAAAGCAAAAAGTGTGAATTGATCCATGAATCTTGAGATGTCGAAGTAGAATAACACGCTTTCCTCTTGCTCTCTCATTTCCCCATCAAAGAAAAAGACAGCTTGGGCCGTGCATTTTTCTTATTGAGAATAATCTCCTGGGCTTTGTTAGTCCTCAACTTCTCCTCTTCTTCCAATTTTTGCTTCTCTTCTAGAATTTTACGTTGTTCTTCAACCAACTTCAGTTGTTCTTCAGCCTAAAAATAAAACAAAATGTAACATGAATACATGGATGATAATTCAAACACCACAATGTGAAAAATGGCCCCAACAAAACAATCGCATCTCTACTAGAATTGCTCAAATTTTCAAGGTATTGAATTGTGCTTAAAATTGAGACAATTTTCTTGGATGTTTGGCCAAGACAATGACCTTCCAGACCACCATGGCTCACAAATCATCTTTCATCAACCATCTAATGCAATGCACTATAAATGGCAATTCAACAAGGTGCAAGCAACCAAAGCTTTGTAAAGTCACTATATTCCAATAAAACCCTTCACGATGTTCCAAAAAAAAGAATATAACTACAATAGGGGAAAGATGACAATTCTGCCTCAGATAAAATAATCAAAAGATTCAAATTCTGCCTCCGATAAAATAATCAAACGATTAAAATTCTGCCTCAGATAAAATAATCTGAAACAAATGAGCTGTAACCAAGACCCCAACAGCTTTAACTCATTCGCCACTATATCGCCTAGCGTCGCCTGCAGAAAAATCAAAGCCGTACACTAAATCGCCTAGCGTC
>JARBEQ010242076.1:0-11891 GCA_030265355.1 Tritonia tetraquetra | reverse complement strand
CTGTACTGTGAAGTGTAACACTATATTCGCATTCATGGGCAAAATGCCTATTGCGAATTATTTATTCTGATTCTGAAGTAACGCTCACTCATGATCCAGTAAGTAACGCTCAGTCATGATCCATTAAGTAACGCTCACTCATGATCCAGTAAGTAACGCTCAGTCATGATCCATTAAGTAATGCACAGTCATGATCCAGCAAGTAATGCTCACTCATGATCCATTAAGTAACGCTCACTCATGATCCAGTAAGTAACGCTCAGTCACGATCCATTAAGTAATGCACAGTCATGATCCAGCAAGTAATGCTCACTCATGATCCAGTAAGTAACGCTCAGTCATGATCCAGTAAGTAATGCTCAGTCATGATCCAGTAAGTAATGCACAGTCATGATCCAGTAGGTAATGCACAGTCATGATCCATTAAGTAATGCACAGTCATGATCCACTAAGTAATGCTCATGATCCAGTAAGTAATGCACAGTCATGATCCAGTAAGTAATGCACAGTCATGATCCAGTAAGTAATGCTCAGTCATGATCCATTAAGTAACGCTCACTCATGATCCAGTAAGTAACGCTCACTCATGATCCAGTAAGTACTGCCAAAAGTAATGATCCAGTAAGTAATGCTGAATTCATGATCCAGTAAGTAATGCTCAGTCATGATCCATTAAGTAACGCTCACTCATGATCCAGTAAGTAACGCTCAGTCATGATCCATTAAGTAATGCACAGTCATGATCCAGCAAGTAATGTTCAGTCATGATCCAGTAAGTAATGCTCAGTCATGATCCAGTAAGTAATGCACAGCCATGATCCAAGAAGTAATGCTAAAGTCATGTTCCAATGTGAAATCTAAAGTCATGATTCAGTAAGTAAAGCCAAAGTCATGATACAATATCTAATGCCAAAGTCATGATCCAAGAAGGAATGATAAGATCGTGATCCAATAAATAATGCCAAAGTCATGATCCAGTAAGTAAATCCAAAGTCATGATACAATATGTAATGCTAAAGTCATGATCCAATAAGTAATTCCAAAGTCATGATCCAAGAAGTAATTATAAGATCATGACCCAATAAGTCACGCCAAGGTCATGATCCAATAAGTCACGCTGAAGTCATGATCCAGTAAGTAATGCCAAAGTCATGATCCAGTAAGTAATGCCAAAGTCATGATCCAGTAAGTAATGCCAATGTCATGATTCATAAAGTGATGCATAAGTCAAGATATAAACAAGGATAGGCTACTGACTATCCTGCTTTCTTAGTCCAAACAAAGACATTTAATAGAAAAACAAAACATGTGGTAATTCTTTATGATCTCACAGACCTCTCTAACGTGCAGGCAAAATACCTCATACATGAAATATGAGTACCACCCAAGATAATCAAACAATAAGATAGTCAACTCGGCGTATTTCACTATATATAACTTTCTTTCTTATCCAATTCCCTGTTACCATTACAGTGTAGGGCCAGCGCTATGAGGCTGGATGGCTAGATTTCTCTGGATCGAGATATCAAGCCAAGCAGGTGATCAACCCATTATGACCTTCGTGATAAGAAATTAATTTTGCCCGGACAGCGGCCTACTCTTATCGATTTTCAACTGCCAAGGGTTCTTTAACATGCAAAATGTACACACGTATTTCACTATAAAATGAGTGAGGAAACTTTAACAGTTGTTTCCCTTGCACCTTAGATGACAGTTGTGCCATAGCGTGCACCGGATAGAACGCATTTTATGGTTTTGGTGCGATATCTTTTTTAGTTCACATAACTTTGATAAAAGAATGCATTACGACCATGCCATTTTGTATCAAGTATTGAATGAACCAAAACAATAAGAGAAGTCTGGGAGCACTGACTAATAAAGGGAAATCACTCTCACGCGGCCTCGGTAAAATTCGTTGAGTTGACTATCTTATTGTTGATTATCTTTGAGTACACCATAAAAGGATGTCAACATGTAACATAGTAACATTGCTGAATATGGGTCTAGGTGCAACACTACCTTATAACAATAATTGTAACGTGCCTCTGAGCATCACTGGTGGATACCGGTGCTATATAAATAATTATTTATTATTATCATATTATAGTAACATGCATGGTGGATAACATAACAAACAACAACATTTGAATCGCAAGAGAACTTACATGGATCCAAAGAGTTCTTGATATCCGGCATTTCCATGATGTTCCAAGACTAAAAAATCCAGTTCGTAAATCATTTTGCCTTCCATCTGGGGGATAAAAAATAAACGATAAGAAAATATCTCAACAAAGTCTCCTTCTCATTATCTCTGTTCTTATCGTCCTCGACTACACCTGACAAGTAACCACTGGGGAGCTTCATGTCCCTATCGTCCGGTTTTGTGTCTTTGGGTACGACATCTACTCTGCTTACCTCACGTGATTCAGGTGTATATTAAAAATGAGCACCCGACTGAGGGCAGCAAACAATCTTGTCATAACACTAGGGCTGAAGTGTCTGACAGGCATCTCCCACTGTATACTCCCAATGGAGTTGAGAAGGATACAGGAGTGTTATGGTATGCCAGGGGTAAACGATGCAGTCAAACTTGGATATAACAGGACTGATGGGACAAGAAGGTTTTCTCTGTTATAAGCGAGTCCTGTTATATCCAAAACACACCAGTCCCAGTCAGTTGGCATCACAATCGCAGCACATGCGCTCACTACATGCAGTCTCTGTGTCTAGTCAGTGACAGCCGCACTGCATGCTAATCCAGCCCTCCCCTCCCCCTCTTGCCCAAACACCAATTAGACTCTCTTGACCACCATACAGTAGAGCACTGAGACAATGCCAATCGCGTCTTCGCAAATGGGGTGTGTGTATGTGTAATGCATGTTTGTACATGTTTGTGTATTGAGCTTAGGCGGATTGCAACTTTACAAGCGGCGGAATCCCCGTTAGAGCCGAGTTCGTGCTAATTGAGCACTGCTATAGCACAGGTGCTTGCTACTTACACTTATATAGATGTAAAACGGGGATTTGATTTGTCACTTTTATAGCCAAGTTCCTGTTACATCCAAGGCCGTTATAAGTGGACTCGGCTGTACATTGTAAAGCACATAGAGCATGATGAACTTTGTGGATATGCACTATATAAATGCTATGGGTTTTTTTTATTACTATGCCTTAACAGTTTCTCACCCGTCTGAGATCGCCATTGTTCCGCTCAAATTCACACTGCATGATGTCAAAGAAGATGGGAATGGTGGCCTTCCGGAGCTCTGTCTCGGGAATCATGGACACTTTTAGGAATGGACCAATCAGATCCATGATCAGGACATGCATGTTGGAGCCTGGAGATGAAGATGACAACAATTGGTGACAAAATGAAATGAAATTGAAGAGGAGTTGGCACTAGCAATGATAGCAAAGAAAGTAATAAAATGTGGGAGTGCCAGAAAAACAGCCATAAAGAAGAAAAGTGGTTTGTAAAGCTCGTGAACGGCAACTCCACGTTACAGTTTGGCACTTTTACATTTTTCAAATTTTTATTAGTGCAGTTGAAAAGGTTAAAGTTTAAAGTTATCAGTCTTACATCCCCTTGAACACTTGTAGATTATTTCAAGGGCAGGACCTCCTGTTTAATGACCAGCGAAAAAACCTCTTTATTGACACCATGAGCATGATAGCAAACACGTTTTAATTATAAGCAAGGCCAATAAACAAAAGAATGTAGCCCTTATGGTCACCTCTCAGCCAAGGAGGAAAATACAGTGACTTCTCTTATTGTTTAGGTTCGTTTGATACTCGACAAAAAATGGCATGGGCGTCATGCATTCTTTTATCAAAATTATGTGAAATAAAAAAATATCGCACCAAAATCATAAAATGCGTTCTATCCGGTGCACGGTATGGCACAACTATCATCTAAGGTGCAAAGAAAACAACTGTTTAAGTTTCTGAAATACCCAGAGTTGACTATCTTGTCGATTATCTGTGGTAAGATGTTATCAAAGTAACATTTGTACCTATCTGATTCCATAGAGAATACATCTGGCAACCAACAGGTACTCGCATGTCCGTGTATCTGAAAATGAAAGGAAAAAATTTAACTTTAATTTCAACAATCAAAACATAAAGAAAATAACGAAACAAATAATATCTGAAGCCTTTTTCAGTAAAAGGTCTGAAGGGATGTTTTTTCAAGAATTAAGGATCATTATGGTATCAATATATCTCTCTTTCTTATCCAGTTCCCTTTTACCATTACAGTGTAGGGCCAGCACTGTGAGGCTGAATTTCTCTGGATCAAGATATTAAGCCAAGCAGGTGATCAACCCACTGTGAATCAATATATCAACTTTCATAATTGTCACCCATTTTATTTTTAGACATATCTTGCAACCTTGGGTCTAATTTCCCGGAGCGGCACACATATTACACGACAGGCCCTGTACTGGAGCCCCCAATAAAAGGGAATAGTAAGGAGACCTAAACAGAAGACATGGCAAAGGTCATGCAAGGAAAAACTTCTACTGGGGAGAAGCGAAGAAGAAAGCACAGAACAAAGTCCCGCTTAACATTTCATTTTTAGGCAAGAAACTACTTCAATTTCCTCACTCGACCCAGGTGTAGAAACGGGTACAAATTCTCAAAATGGGAGTTGGGAAAGTAACTGCAATCGACCAGCGTTGTGACAAATTGTTACTTGTCAGTTCCATGCTAAAGAAACGGAGTGCTGGCCCCATGATCCTCAAGGGATACTATTTTGTTACCACTGCTTTTCATTGAAACGACAAATAATAAGTATGATCTCATTAATACCAAAGATAATCAACAATAAGATTTTACAGAGGCTGCATGAGAGTGATGTCCCTTTATCATCTAGTGTTCCTAGACTTCTCTTATTGTTTTGGTACGTTCAATACTCCATCCAAAAATGGCATGGTTGTAATGTATTCTTTTATCAAAATTATGTGAGCTAAAAAATGTATCGCACCAAAATCATAAAATGCGTTCCATCCGATGCATGCTATGACACAACTATCATCAAAGGTGCAAGGGAAACAACTCTAAAAGTTTCCACACTTATTATATAGTGAAATACGCCGAGTTAACTATCTTATTGTTGAGCATCTTTGTTAATATTGCCAAGTGTATTGCTCATGGACACAGTGGACTGATCTCATAGTTCCACAGTGATGTCCCCGTTATTGTTGTTGGGATGCCCACATTTAGACATGAGACAAGCACCTGTGTGACAATCGTGGCTGAGCATGGAGCTGGTCACAGCATTGCTTTGCTGTTTAACCCTTTACAAGCCATTCTTAAAGTTGACATTTATGAAAAAAAAGTACATTAGGTTGAATATATTGATAGCAACATTTTAAAATAGACAAGCAATGTCTTTTAAGTTTGATGCGCTCACGCCAGTAAATATCATAACATTAAATTCCTGAAAATTGAACCCTGGAGGGGGGGCATTGTAGCTCAGCGGTACAATAATTGTCACGCAATAGGAACGACGCGGGTTCCAATCCTATCTGCAGAGTTATTTTTCGCCATGTCCTTGAGCAAGACACTTCGCCCTAGCTCACGGGGCGCTGAATGGCACCAACCCATCAATGGGTGGGGGGGGGATGAATGAGAGGTCACAAGTTGTAACGGCTATATTTCTATGATCGTGTATTGTAATGTTATGTAATATGTCTAGGGTAATGTGTATTGTATCTATGATTGATTAAGATCGATTTTATGTCTACCATTGTAAATTGTCAAATTTCCCGAAAGGGACGAATAAAGTTTACTTTTACTTTAAGAAAGGATTAGTGAGGGTACCAAAAAAAACCAATCAAACAAACAAACAAATAAACGTACCTGTCTTTGATCTGTCCACTCTTCGCGTCTGAGTATTTCTCCAATTGCAAAGCTGGCTGGGTGATGAAGCTGACAGCAAGAAGGAAGAAATTGGTCCATAGCTGTTGACAAATAGGAAGAGGAAGGACTTAAAACAAGAAATAAACAGCTCTCCTTTCTTTATCTAGTCTTACCAACAATTGTCAATCATAAGATACACAACTCAAGCCCTTTTACACGAGCTAATGTTCATTTCAAAATACTTTGCTATTGCTTTCTGTTGAAATCGGAAATTTCCGAAACGATTGGGAGTAGAATTACTGGGCCCTATGACATCTTGGTCTGGATCTTTATTTGAGGCCTTCCCAATATGGTCGTACCTGTTTAGTATAGCCCTCAAAGTCATTAGACCACTCAAGCCTCTCCATCACAACAAGGTGTGCCATAAAGTCTTAATGCTTTTTACCTCTCTGTCAAAGTCGTCACCATCCAAGAAATTGTCGGCAAGATCGGCAGCAATGTATTGTATGGACGTCAGCATTATACTGGAAGTAGATTGGTTAAATGGTTACAGGGATACAAGGTTGGTTGCATAGATGGATAGATGGGGACAAGGGAAGAATGGAAATATGTGTGGATGGATAGATGGGGACAAGGGAAGAATGGTCTGGAACTCTTTATCCACAGAGACTAGAAGCTGTATAAATTTTCAATCTTTTAAGACCAAACCTGTTGTAACTATTAAAAATTTCATGGTACTACGTACTTGAAGATGGTTGCTTTTGTGTTTTGTGGTCGTTTCTGTTTTGGTGTGTTTCGCTAACATCGACATCTTTGGGTGCCCTGTTCCTTGCGTGTATTATGTGATTGTCTTGGATTGTATGAATTGTTTTCATGATTTTTGTCCCCCTTGTTATTGAACATTGTACAGCGCCAATGAGAATCTTCTTGATGGATATGGGCGCTATAGAAGTAATGCATATTATTATTATTATTATTATTATTATTATTATTATTATTATTATTATTATTATTATTATTATTATATGGATGATCTGTGGAGGAATGAATAGATGAATGGATGGATATTCAATAAATAGATGGATACTTAAGTATATATACCACATGAATTAAACGATATATGCAGGCACCCCGACCACCAAACATGGCTGAACAAAGGGTTGGAAATGCTGTCGATCAAAGAATTTCAGACACGTTGGTGATCAGCCCACTGTGTCCACAACTTTTTATCGGCACCATGAGAAATACACTTGAGTATTAATCATACGCGAGGCTTATGGCTTATGGTCACCTCTCTCAAATATATAGGAACTATATATATAGTGTCACTCATTGTCACTCTCTCAATCCCTGTCCTGGTGTGTCTGTTTCTCTTTAAGTCCTCATGAGGCCACAGCTTTATCCATGGACTTCCATGGCAAGGGTCGTGGGTTCGAGTCCGGCTTCAGGCACTTCGATTTTTCCTTGGGCAAGAAACTTTACACCATTTGCCTCACTCGACCCAGGTGTACCAATTCTCAAACGAGTCTTGGGAAGTATTCTGCGATAGACCAGTGTCCTCCTGTCCAGAAAGTGACAAATTGTCACTTGTCCACTTCACGCTTACCGAAACCGGGTTAAGCTCCGGCCATATGAGCCTTAAAGGCTCTTAAGGACATACTTTTACTTCATGGGGGCACAGCTTTATCCAATGAAGCAGACAAGCGACACTTGGATAGGACTCTCGTCTATTAGTTGCAGGGTTTCTGCACCCGTTTTGAATGGTACTATTCCAGTGCTATTCCAGGGCAAAAATTTTTAAATTCCAGGGCTACAAAATCCACTGTTTTACCCCCAAAATGTACATTTTCGGGTCAGAAAACATGCAGCAAGAACTTTTTTCCAACTATTCAGCTGGTAAGACAAAATTCCAGTGCTTTTCCAGCGCACGAGTGTAAATTCCAGGGCTTTCCCGGGGCTTTTTAGTTAAAAAATAAAATAAAAAATCCCTTGAAAAGCCCTGGAATTTTAGGGCTGCGCAGTAACCTGTAGTTAGCTTTCCCAACTCTTAGCTGAAAGTACCCATTTCCACACCTGAGCCGAGTGAAGCAATCGTAGTGAAGTTTTTTACCCAAGAAAACAAAGAAGTGCCTGAGGTGAGACTCGAACCAATGAGCCTTGCCATGGCAGCCCATTATCTTAACCACTTCGTCACCTCAACTTCATGACGCAGTCTTTCTTTATTTCTTTTCTTACCCAGTTCCCTGTGTTACCATTACAGTGTAGGACCCGCTCTATGAGGCGGATTTACTCTGGATCAAGATATTAGGCCAAGCAGGTGATCAGCCCAACATGACAGGAATCAATTCTTCTCGTTTTCCGACTGCCAAGGGTTCTTTAACGTGCACAACTTACACGTGGGACTTCCAAATTTATCATCCGTCTCCGATAGGACTCGGTTCTTGATCCCACCTACCTTCATAGGATCAGGAGAGTTGCAAATAGGATTATACCGGGTTTTATGAAGAAAAACAACAACTGACTGTCGCCGCTGGGATTCGAACCCGGTACCTTTCTCTTCAAAGGCCAGAACCATACCTCTGAGCCACTGGGACCCCTCATGATACAGTACAAATGATTAATAAATAAAATGAAAATTGAAACCAACTTGTTTGCCATCATGCGCATGGAAGTCCAATCATTTGGAAAGACATCACTGCTCACCAGCTTCTTGAAAACTTGAAGTACTCGGTTCATAAAATCCTGTAAAGAGGATGTTATAACATACAATAACCTTTCAACTTTAACGGCTATGGAGGTTAGGAACAGGTATAACATTTTATCGCAACTGTTTATGGAGAACATTATTCATTATTTGATATTTTTAACCTTCAATCATATTAGGAAAAATTGTTGACCACATTTTGGATGAATACACGAGACCGCACAAGTTATAACCTCATAAATTTCAATTAGCTTATTTGTTGGGTGTTTTAGGATACTTTTGATACTACAGGTCAATTCAGTGCCCATCTCAGATCTTATCAGTGCCCATCTCAGATCTTATCAGTGCCCATGTCAGATCTTATCAGTGCCTATCTCAGATCTTATCAGTGCCCATGTCAGATCTTATCAGTGCCCATCTCAGATCTTATCGCCCATGTCAGGTCTTATCAGTGCCCATGTTAGATCTTATCAGTGCCCATCTCAGATCTTATCAATGCCCATGTCAGATCTTATCAGTGCCCATCTCAGATCTTATCAGTGCCCATCTCAGATCTTATCAGTGCCCATATTAGATCTTATCAGTGCCCATCTCAGATCTTAGCATTCTCGTGTTTGTGACTGATTGGATGCCATAGACAAGCCAGGAAAACATAACTAAAAATCTATTGGGTTTCTTACAAGGATTAATCCCCTTCTCTAACTTGACTGCTGGGAGGATGATGGTAAAGCCAGGTTAGCAGACAGGAGAAATTTTCCAGTTTTGCTATTTGAAATATTGTATCGCAGCCACCAATATCTTGATGATGGTCAGGAACGAGGTGACCAATGAGTTGAATTGAACACATTAAGTAACATAATATCACCAATATTTACAGTGGCTACCAGTTGCTACTGTTCATTATAATGCAAAACGTTTTTCTATTTTTTTTAACATTATAAAAACTAAGAATGGGAATAATAATAATAAATGATAATAATAATTTTAAGAAATTATTATAATGAAATAATAATAATAATAATAATAATGAATAATAGTAATAATAAAAAAATAATAATAATAGTAATAATAATAATCATAATAATAATGAATAATAATAATAGTAATAATAATAATAATAATAATAATGAATAATAATAGTAATAATAATGAATAATAATAATAGTAATAATAATAATAATAATAATAATAATAATAATAATAATAATAATAATGAATAATGATAATGAATAATGATAATAAATAATTCAACTTGTTTTTGGAGATGTAAATGGCAAGTGGAAAATATTCTGAAAAATATGACTCATAGCTGTCCTAGAGTTAGTGCTGTGTGGGGCCAGCTCCATGTTTTACCACAGATGGCCTTCAGGATTCCCACAATTCTATTTCTGATTACAAAGTTTGAAATGCTATGGATCCAAGGATTTCAGACAAGCAGGTGATCAGCCTAAGGTGTCGATCATCCTGTATTGACGTCATGAGCAAAAAACCGAAGAGTATTTATCATGAGATAAGGCCAATAAACAAATCACTTGCTCCCTTGTGGTCACCCCTATGCTATAGAAAGATCTGGGAGAATTTGCCAGTCTTAGTAAGCAAGTCTCCTTATGTGGCAAAATCTGCTCAGTTTTCTTATAGCCGAGGGGTTTTACCAATGAGGCAACAGTAAATATTGTTATAGCCGAAGCTTGGCCAACACCTAAAAATGTGAGGCTCATTGTGCGATTTGGGGCACAGTAGGCTGATCACCTGCTTGCCTCATCTACCTGATCCATAGTTTTTCCACCTCTTTGTTCAGAAATGCTGGATATGGCGCTGGCCACGACACTCCTTGGGGGGTATAATGTGGTTTGGATACCAAAACAAAAAGTAAGCTAGTTCCTTCTTTTTTCTTAAGAATTTACGAAACTACTCATAGTAAACAAATAATTGCTTATGCATCATGCATACAATGGAGTAATAGATGGTCTATGCTCCAATCAAAGCAACAACCTTAATTAATTAAGCAATGTAACCTCTCAGAAGTCTCTCTAGTATATCGTACATAATCTAATAAAATTATTATAAAAATATGCTATATATTGACAATATAAAAATGAACTACAGGACTAATCAATCAATGCACTTTTATAGATTGCAGGAAAAATATGAAATCAAGAAAACTCTGAAACAACTTTACATCCCAAAAATATTTTATCAACTAAAAATTGTGCCAACTTTATAAATTCAATCTAAGCAACAATGAAAGAAATGTTGTTGTTGTTGTTGTTGGAAGTCATGAAGGCCACGTCATGTCAAATAGACAGTGAAATGTGCGTACAGAAGAAATGGAATCACTGAAGAATGTTAAAAGTACAAAAACAAAAGCTCTGCAAGACTTCTTCTTCCTCTCCCCCTCCCTTTCCACTCCTGCTGAAAACAAAATGGAGGAACAATTCAGATGATATCCGTATCGTGCACACAGAGGTATCCAGAAAATATAACGGATAAATACACCTTCATCCTACATCTACATACAATGTCATAGATACAACTATAACATATTTCTACATCGTATTTTGCAGATCTCTCGTCAAGTAGATACATTTTAAAAAAGCAAAAAACAAATAAAAATCTCGATGGGACTGCAGGTAAAAGTTAGAAGGTTTTGACAATCTTTTGTAATTAGAAGAGAATTTTTCAAGCAAGGTAAGTTTGGGATGATTTAGAAAAGCACTCTCAACATAATTTTGTCTAATGACCCACTAGACTTTATAATAATGTACACCCTTACCCATTATGAAATAAATATAATAGCACACATGACATCACACATAACATCACACAGAATTTTAACAATTGGTCGTGTAACCCGCTATAGGTCTAAAAATTAGTAATACTGCGAAATATGACATCATAAGATCCCGAAACAAAATGCAACTGCTAAGACCACATGCACAATTTTCAGAACCCAGTGGCGTTTGACTCTCCATTAGGGGAGAGGGAAAGTGGGTGGCCACTCTTGGACTCCAGTGATAAATCACACAGGGAGCAAGGGAAGATAGATGGGACTGACGCTAATCAATTACAAATACCAGGTACACATAACTTTCCACAACCACCATTGAAGTTGCTTCAGCTGGTGTTTTGTTGCTGGTGGTGTTTTGGTATTTTGTTTGTTGATATCAATGCACAAATTGACAACATTGTTACTTACATTTTTTAACAATTAACCATTAACCGCAAAGAATGAAAAAAAGAAAAGGAAGAAGAGCATGTTCACAGTTTTCCTAGCAGAAATTGTACAATAACCTGTTGAAGAAATACCAACACCTTTACTTGATAC
>JARBEQ010242043.1:0-11894 GCA_030265355.1 Tritonia tetraquetra | reverse complement strand
ACTGGTATTTGTACACAATTATTCATTCTTCAACGTAAAAATATGCATCTGCAGGTTTGTGTAATTGTATCCTTCAGTTCAATTACTTTGAACTTAAAGAGACCAACAAACGTCAAAATATAACTTTTTTTGGTGGGGGGGGGTTACTGTATTGACGGTTGTTTGTTAATTTTTTTTCTTCTAAATTACCAGACTGAACAAATCATTCTAGTCTACACATGAAATGGTTTTTATGGTCAGTACAGTATTTTATGTGACCATAGTTTTGAATATTTGTAGGCTTCATTCTTTTTCTTCTTTTTCGGAAATAAAAGAATGTGGTAAAGATGAATACAGAACGACATCAACGACATTACCACTATCTTCAAAACAATGAGAAGACGCATGTATATGTTACACCCAAATACATAAAATGAGGGAACGGGTGTGCCTAACCTGAAGTTTGTGCCCATCATCCTCTAAACAACACAATGTGTAACCATGGTAACCTGTAAACTTTGTTTTATGTCTTCATATTCATTAGGTTATTTATTCTATGTGTAACAAATGAAATCAATGATGTAGATGCTATGACCACTGTGTTCCATGTGGGCATGTCAATGACATACCAAATGGGGAACTGTTTTGTGCAATATTACCTACATTTCATGTATTAAATTATACAATGTGATACTATGTTAATGTCAGTATCTCCTGGTGTGTGATTGTGAAGAATTTCTTTTTTGTTTTTCAATAGCTCAGATTTATGCATTGATTTGTCTTTCATCTTTTCCCACATAAAGATGTTAATAAGTTTGATTTGTTTTTCTTTTCATGAATGTGTTACAATTACTATATTATTAGAAGTAAAGTTCAGTTTTAAAACGCCAAAGACCAATTAGTGTTAATTATACATTTTCAAACTTTAATCACAATTAACAGGATGATCTAGTGTTTAGGATACTGGTCTTTGTATTTCAGCATATTACCTTACCCTATGTACACAGGTTTAGCCTGCCAGCGTTTTTGAGATCATGATGGGAAAAAAATTCCTTGCTAGATACGTAAATATTTTAGTCTTGTTACGAGACGAAAGAAAACATTGATTTAAATAATTGTTAAGTATGCCTGGATCAGAGTTTTCAAAAGAAGGGCAGCATACTGACAGTAAATAAGAGACTAATACTTCCTTCTTTAAAAAAAAACAGCAAGATAGGAGACGATTAGCTTTTGGGGTAGTTATTGCAGTTGGGCACTTACAGATCATGCCATAATATCAACGAAATACAGTGTGTGAATGGAATGAAATGAAGCTATATCTTTGTGATCCTCCGTTAGATGGATAATTACCAAGGTGGAGGCAATCTGTGAATGATTGTGATTGGGGACTTGCATAGTGATACTGTCTTCCTATGGTTTTCTAAAGTATCAAAGCTGAAAATGTTACCTCCTCTCCAACACAGCAAGTTCATCTCAAAACTGGATTTTCTTTTTGAACGTCGTAATCTAGTAAGATGAAGAAGATTCCACGCCAATCCTTCGAGCCAGGGTCTGGGAATCTCTAAAAGTGCAGAAGCAAAATGCTTCTTTGATAGCGTTCGAACCGAGGTACTTGTCAACCAGCGTAACATATTCATTTAGCCTCCGATGCCACGTTCACATTCTTATATCTTAAGATTTCATCCTTCTATTTTTCCAGCAGTGGCCACGATCTCGCTCAAAGACTTCCCTTGTGTATTATTTTAAGATACAACATGCTCCAATGTTATTTTACTCTATTCAAAGAATATACAATGTTATTTTAATGTTATTTAGTGCACACCATTCAGAACTTGAGAAGATTCCATGGGAATCTCCAGGGCAGAGCCATCCAGAGAAGAAAAAAAGCGTTTGACGGGACTCAAACCCGATCTTCCGCGTCCAAAGTCGAGAGGCTTAATCACTGAGGTAGGGAAGCGTGTGCGCATTCTGCCTGGGGTTGTTAGGTTCATTGTTAACTAATAACAAGTTATCTGGTTTAATGTTTGAATTGCTTCCATTTGCCTTTGGCATTTAGCGCGAGATGGCATTTCATCACTTTCTTCGAATTGTTATGAAAGTTTGCGCCTCTTATTTGATGTGTAAGAATTTTGTATTAATGACCGGAATGGTGACTGTTGTTGTGGAAAGGTAGGTATTTGACATTTTACTTCTTTACAAAATGGAAATGACACTTACTATATCGTCCTTTAAGCCCAAGAGCCAGTTTCGCGTATCATGGTTTTGATGAATTTATTTCTTACAACATTGAAAAGGTCTTCTTATTTCCCATCATTCTATGAGGGTCTTGACATTTAGTTTTCAAATTAATTTTTTTTTTCTTTTTTCACGTTTACTTTATTTCCTTCCATTTTCACCGATCCTTGTAGCCTCGTACTGCCCATCATGAGATACGTGATTTGGGAATCTATCACTATCGCCAAGAAACGGATGACATAGTACCATAAAGGTTGGAAGCACACAACATGATATTTTCGGAGAATCATATTCACCTATCATTTTTAGAGGTTGTGCATAGAGATAGAAACGTGTAATATGCGTTGTAATAGGAGTCACATTTCGAGGAGATTGAGTTGCTTGTTTTTCTGTTGATTCGCATAACGCATAACAAAGATATATTTACAAAAAATCAATCGCAAATGTAAAAAAATGATATGCAGTCATAGCATAAATGTTCTTTATTGATATCATCAACTTATAAAAGTTCTTTATCTTTTAAAAAAACGCCAAGAAATTAGGGTTTTTTTTGGTCTCTCCTGTAAAGTCTTGAAAAATTGACTTAGGCGAAACTGGCTCTTATGGGATGTGGATATGTAGACTGTATGACTGTTACCGAACCTTACACCGAAAGGTACTAAAAGGTTATTGATAAAGAAAGAAAGAAAGATGACTGTTACCAATGTTTTCCTTGAGAGATTTTAACATTTATTAATCCTTTGGGTTGATGAAAATGTGATTGTTATTATGCTAGTGAGGACTAGTAGGAATACGAGCATGTGTGTAACATATTGTTATGAAATAGCTATTATTATTCTGTCTATTTTGTTTCACGAATGTTTAATGTACTGCATTAGTGTCATAAGATTTTTATGTTTTGTTATGTATAGTATTGTATAAGGTGTATATATTTATTGTTTTTGTGTTGTCATGGGCATTCAATGCACTGGTCATGAATGACAAGCGGCTTGTAGATCTCTTTGACATTTATTATCTTGCCTTGATGATGATGATGATTGTTGTTGTTGTTGTTATTATTATTATTATTATTATTATTATTTGATATCTTTATCATAATGAGGATGATGATTATGATTTATCCTCACCATCATCAACATCGTCATCATCATCATAATCAGCATCATCGTCATCATCATTTATCTGTAATTTGCAAAAAGATTTTCAAAGAATAAAGGGTGACATTCTTGACATCATTTTTGTTTCATATTTAATCTCTTAAATTATTATGTCTAGTACTGCAGTATTGCTGATTAGCACTCAGCACTGATTGTCCTTTCCTCAGCAAAACTAGACAAGGTTGTATTCTTGGTCCATTGTTATTTATAACACTTGATGAACTCTATACCTATGCAATGCAGAAAAATGAGAGCTTTAAATGTAGGTGTGTGTAAGTTAAGGCCAGTTAAGATAACAATACGGTCCTTGGAGATGATCTTGTAGCAATAGGGAAAACAGCAGAAGATCCTGAATATAGAATGCAAATACTGAAGAGAGAACTAACAAACAGAGGTATGACTATAAACCATAAAAAGACAAAAAAAACAAAAAAAAAAACATACTTGGTCATTAGCAGAGAGCATAAAACCCATGAAATATACGTAGAGAAAGACTGGAACAGGTTAACAGCTACAATTATTGAGATGTAATGATTAACTACAGTTGTAACCTTGAAGAGTAAATTAACCAAAGAATATACAAAGCTACAAGCGTTTATAGACAACTTGGAAACTCCCTTATCAACAAACAAATTAATCGAAGGGGAGCAGGCACAAGAGAAGTATCAAGCAAGGTTTGAAAATGTTAAAGTGCCAGAAAAATAGCCATAGGAAAATGGAAAGTCGACAGTAAAGCCATTTTCCTATGGCTATTTTTCTGTGTTTTTCTGGCACTTTAACATTTTCAAACCTTGCTTGATACTCATCAGCAAACGAGAATTAACAATTTTTAAAAATATGTCAATGTACTACAATGCGGGGTTCTGTCCAACATTGTTATGTGGAAGCGAATCCTGAACCTTAGATAGCAAAGCTAAGCGTAGACTGCAGGCTGCAGAAATAACATTTTTTAAGAAGAACAATAGCAAAACAACAAGAGACAAAATTAGAAATACCAGAATCAGAGAAGTTAAAACAAACAGTTTATAGAATAGAATAGAAATAAATCAATTAAGATATTTTGGACATTTCAACCGGATGAACGATAAAAGAATCCTTTAAAAAGTATTTGACTGTAAGCAACAAGATAGATTGCCAAGGGGTAGGTCAAGGAAAATTTGGAATTAGGTAATTTCAGATATTGTTGAAAAGAAAGGATGTGAACTAATCGAAGCAAAAATAAAGAAATCAGTGGAGGAAGATTGCTAATACATGAACGGTGAAGAAAGAAACGAAAGTTCTCCTCTCACGAGAATAAGAAAACAAATAAACCAGCCAACAACATTGGGTTAATTCACACGAAATGAACTTTTGCGGCGTCTTGATGTCTCATGAATATATTCCGTTCTACGTGCAACCAGCATTGTTCTTAACAATCTAAGCTCTATGTTTTTTTTATACGACGTTTTATTGATTTTTACTGCTCTTGCACATCTAAGCGTGACATATTAATTTAATTTCAACGGCGAAACGTTCCAGCGAGTGAGAGTTCATTCCAAAGGCATGATACATGTTTGTTTTTTTTAAAGATAATTTTCGATATTCTTGAATATACAATGAAGACAGAGATAGACAAGATTCTCGATGAAAGAGTCGGGATTGGAACCCATTAAGACCCACTACGCAATACATCGACACCCTTGATATGACCCCAGCCTTTTTGGCCGATGTGCAACTTTTTGCAACTTTTACGATTTGGCTGCCCCTTTTGCCATTTTCAGCATTTATATGGTGTCGATCTTAACAACTTTTCCTCTAAATTTTGGAATTTTTGAAAAGACGAGCGAACGAAAAAAAAACCGAGCACGAATTGGTGACGACGTAGAACAGACCTCAGACCTCCTTTCAGGATTTAAAAAAAAACAGATTGACCTCAAGATAAATATTTGTACATTCTTTGAATAGAAAAAAGTGATAAAAGATGATGTAGGACAAAGGACAGTTACAAAGAACGTTTTGGGTTAACACCCTTCCTCAGCTCTTTAAATATTACTTTTCTAATCATCAGTACAACTCATTTATGAATGCTATTATAATCATGTTCATCCACTGACCACACATCGCGACACGGCGTGTCGGTGAGTTAAAAGAAGAGTACGCGATCGCAGTCTTCCATTACGACTGTGGTGACTTCAGCCTGTAGAAATGACATATTTTTGCGCGAGAGAAGAGTACCATACGACTTTGGGTGCAACTTTTGGGAACTTTGAGTGCAACTTTCCGGGGTCCCAAATCAAGGGCATCTATAATGCTGACACGCTGTCTTTGTTAGCAAATGGAATCATCTTTTACTCCTCCAGTGGATATTAAATATTAGTTTTAGGTTAAGGTTTAGAGCTAGAAGGAAGGATCCTGTATCACACACACAACATATCCTGGATCACACACACACATCCTGTATCGCACACACACACATCCTGTATCGCACACACCAAACATCCTGTATCACACACACCAAACATCCTGTATCACACACCACACATCCTGTATCACACACACCAAACATCCTGTATCACACACCATACATCCTGTATCACACACATCACACATCCTGTATCACACACATCACACATCCTGTATCACACACAACACATCATGTATCACACACATCACACATCCTGTATCACACACACCACACATCCTATATCACACACACAACACATCCTGTATCACACATACCACGCATCCTATATCACACACACACCACATCCTGTATCACATACACCACACAACCTGTATCACACACACCAAACATCCTGTATCACACACACCAAACATCCTGTATCACACACCATACATCCTGTATCACACACATCACACATCCTGCACACATCACACATCCTGTATCACATACACCACACATCCTATATCGCACACACACCACACATCCTGTATCACACACACCACGCATCCTGTATCACACACACCACACTTCCTGTATCACACACATCACACATCCTGTATCACACACACAACACATCCTGTATCACACATACCACGCATCCTATATCACACACACAACACATCCTGTATCACAGACACCACACTTCCTGTATCACACACACCACGCATCCTGTATCACACACACACCAAACATCCTGTATCACACACACCACTTGTCTTTCGTTTTATCACCACTGCTCCACCTATTCCCCCACCCCCTTTCTGTATAGGCAGACTGATTGGAAGAGAGGCAGACTGATTGGAAGAGAGGGAGAATGAGATCTGGTCAAGAGTGGAGCGCCACTTCATCCCCTTTGGCCCTCGGGATGCGTTTTTGAGCCCGCTCTCTGAGCACATAATAAGACATTAAATACAATAATACAGAGAATCAACATAACGTGGCCAAAGGGTGGTGGCCTCGAATCGATGAGTGATTGCAGCTTTCTTAGAGTGAGCCAAATTCACGAGGGGCTAAGAACCAAGATTTGCCTATTTGGCGACCTTCAATGGTCCTGGACGTGATTCTGGCGCTCTCCGTGTATTATTGTAGTCGAGCATTGTCATCACCATCATCGTATTAATCAAGGTGATTGTCATCATCATCATCATCATCATTATCATCATCATCACCACCACCACCACCATCATCATCATCATCATCATCATCACAACCACCATAATCATCATCACCATCATCATCATCATCATCATCATCACAACCGTCATCATCTTCATCATCCATCATCATCACCATTGTCATCAAAATCATCCTCATCGTTTCAACCAATTGACACTTTAGTTGTTTTTTAAAAATTATTATTATGTGGAAGGTGTGGGGTCATTTCATTCACGAAGATGGAGAGAAATGTCACCCTCGACACCGTTACAATTCACATACACGCACGCACACAGTGTCCAAAGCTATCAATGAACAACACGGCAAACTGGTATTAGTATAACTAAATTAACAGACTCGGCCGGGCTCTGTGGTGAAGGGCGTGAAGCAAAGCACCCTGAGATCGTTTTTTAAAGACCGGTTTAGAAAATAAACATCTATCATCTCCGTATTTTATCGATGTCATTTTTATTGAAATGAAGCCTGGAATAGAACGAATGGCTTATTTTGTGTGGGGTAGGGTGACGGCCTGTAATATATTGCGTTTCACTAGATGTAGGAGGCGAGGTGACCGATTGGTCTAGACTACGGACATGGCGAGGGTCGTGGGTTCGAATCCGGCTTCAGGCACTTCGTTTTCTCCTTGGGCAAGACACGTTTCTCCGTTTGCTTCACTCGACCCAGGTTCAGAAATGAGTACTAATTCCCAAACGAGTCTTGGGAAAGTATTTAACGATAGACCAGCGTCCGATCCAGAAAGTGACACATCGTCATTGTCCGGTTCACGCTACCAAAACCGGGTTAAGCCCCGTAAAGGCTCTTAGGACATACTCCACTGGATGATTAACAAAATGCGTCTGTAGCTCAGTGGTGAAGTCACGAGCATCTGGGTACAGAAGTCCGGGTTTCGCATCTCGCCTGAGCCCAACAGAGTTTTCATGGCTCTGTCCCGGAAGTTTTGTTGAAGTTTGATATCATGACCTTTATATAGATAGATACCAATGGTGACTCTTGTAAGAAATTCTGGCCAAAAACAGAAATGGAAACAAAGTTTGTGATTTATCTTGAATTCGAGATTGTAACTTTGTGTGCTGGGTAGGAGATGGGGGTCGAAGGGGTGCATATGATACTGTTGTGTGATTATTTATAACTCCCATCAACTGGTTACCAGCAAAGAGAATATATCCCGTTGAACGAAATTTGGCCGAAAAGTTATCTTCAGTGTATCATTTTTCTTTGGCTTTATTTATTTCAGGCACTTTAACAGAGATCCAGAGAAATCCAGACCCATTGTGCTGAATGGTAAAAGGGAATTGGATAAGAAAGAAAGACTTTAACACACGAACTCAGCGTTTCTTGTCAGTCATTTTGTATTACTATACAATGGCACATTTGGACCGTTGATTTGATAGAAAATGCTTTGTTTCTTCGAATAATATTTATCGACATTCATCATAGGTTTCCGTACTTCCGCCTTTTCCTTTCATTTATCAAAAGTGACGTCATTATTTTATGAGCAAACGGTGCTATTGTGATATTGATGCTTTCACTAGCAAAGGTGTGCGCATCATATATCTATATGAAGATGGGAGTCCCTCTGGGTTATCTTTCATCTGTGGCGGACAGCGTCCTCTGATATAGTATTGTTTATATCATAATAGGGTATGGCATTACATTTACAAACGGGTTGACTAAAAGTGATCAACAGTTATTGATTAAGTGCATGGCATCCCTGATAACCCGATAACCGTCGGGCGTCCCTGCTTGTGTATTATAATGTCTTTACCACCTCAAACATTTGAAATCATTTCTAAAGATTGTTTCACACATTGTTTGTCAAAATGTTATTTGTAATTTAAAGTAGACTTCATTATTTTTTAAATATTTTTTCGGATGAGTAAAACCCTGCCACACAGCCCGTGTGGAAGAGAGGACAAAGATTACGAATGGTGTACATACAGTGTACGCCATAAATTGCTTAACTACATCAGCGTTTACCATGACAAACGTTACCAATCAACAGCGGAACGCCGGGTTGTGAGAGACAACGAGTGCAATCGTTATTGTGTCCAAGAATAACACATTGATTTGCGAGAAATATCATTTGAATCTAGTTAAGGCACAATGGACTAACGTCAAAAAAATAAATAAAGGGTCAATGCGGCCTCGCTGTGAGACAAACCATTCTCCAACATAGTCTCAAAATATTTACCCACTATCCACGAACATCGCCATTATCATTATGTGGTAATTGCATCATTTTGTTTCCACTGAACTGCATCCACTTACCCATGCCATGTGATGATAACGTCACCGTGGATCTCAAACTATTCTAATCAACGGGTCCGGCCAGGCCTAACGCACATTCATTTTTCATTAATGCAGGTGTCCCTGAAGGATGTGCATTGTGCCCCAGGTCTCTTGTCGTCGTGGCATCTTGTCCATCGGCTTATTGTAGTATTGAACCACCGTGCAATCATCGAGGGACTTGTCTAGCTACAACACCTGCTATGTGTATTGGGCCACACATAAGTGGATTGTGTAATATTATTTCTGGGGAGCTCGTTTCTACGGCTTCCAAGGCACTTCATTATAATTGTATTTTAGTGGTTAGGCCTATGTCGTGTAGACAATAACATTTTCGGGTTTGGGAAGAATTCCTTTGGCGTCATGTGAGCTACAGGCTAAGGAAAACAAATCCGGAGTGAGAAACTACCTGGATTGCCCACAATCCGATACACACTCCATTTTAGATATGAATGAACTGATGATGGCATGTTTATGAAAGAGTGTGTGTTTGTGACAAAATAATCCTCTGTCACTGTTACACAACATCCACCTCGATATATTTTGAATGCGAGTCATTGACGAAATTGTATAAATTGACTGGACTTGGAAGTAAACCAGGGTCGATTTTCTCATCCCAACATTGCTGGTATGGGCAGATGTAGAAATCACAAGATCAGTTTTAGAATTCCATCTACGTGGTTATTAACGCAGTAAAGGAACGTGGTTTATTTCCGACGTTCTAAATGTATGCGCACAGTTAAACATCCCCGTTTTCTGCTTCTTCCCCTCTCTTTGACACTATTCGGGTCAGACATTACCCCGATTGGTTGACGCTCATATTATGCACTCAAATTTGCACCCCTCAAAATGCATATGAGACACCAGAGAAGAAGAAGCTTATTTGATATGGACTTTTAATTAAAAGCTGTTGACTATGACTCGAAATAATTCAACTTGTGTAACCTCGCGCCCCTCAGATCCAAATTTTGGACCAAAGATTGTGACCTGAACAAAAAATTATGGGGCACTGCTGATGACCTAAGGAAAACGTTCCAGTTCACATCTGCTGGAATTAGACTGCAGACAACCGTCGAACGCAAAGAAGAAGAAGGATCCAACTTGTGTGAATATCATCAGACAACTCACAGGTGCACCGAGGCAAACAATGAATGTACTGTTAATTGTAGGATACAATGAATCATTCAAGAGAGTTACCTCTTGTTCACCGTTGTTGTAAGTATAGGGAAGTGCACTCGCTGATTATATACATAACACAGGGAGAGCTGTGGCTCTATTCTTTAGGTCATATCATTATCATCATTATTATGTCTACCTTAAAGACACAGCACGAGCGGAAAGCACCAGACACAAAAGCCTGGAGGAAAAATTGGCACCTATGCCAACAATTGTCAATAATAATATACACGACTCAAGCATTTTTACCGAGGTCAGCGAGAGAGTGATGATTCAATTGTGTGCTAATGTTCGATCCAAAATACTTTGCTATTGTCTTCTGTCGAAATCGGAAAGTTCAGAGTAGAACTTAAGCACCTTTTAGTAAAAAAAACCCCAAATACATCAATCCAAGGGGACAACTCTTATTTTGTCGTCGTTCATCATATAGTGAAATATGCCCAGTTGTTTATCTTATGTATTTATCATCTTTGTCTATACTACAAGTTACTGTGTGCAAGACAAGAGGCCTAGGATACGATCGCGTATCATGGCTCCAATCCACTTTTAGGAGAAACGAAAAACAAAACAAAACAAACGAACAAAAAATTTAAAAATCAAAACGCTAAACAAAAAAGACCTCACAAAACACAAACCAAAAAACAAGACAAAAACAAAACAATATACTTTTTGTGCGTTTTTAATGCCGGTGAGTTTACACACACACACACACACACACATATATATATCCAGGTAAGAGTAAGTGACTTTCTCCTACTATGTATAACATTGTACCCCGTGGTCTCACCCTGTGAAGCCGTGGGCACTACTTTTAGGTACCATGTCGGACCATAACTCCAAGGTTCAATCTGAACTGGGCTGATGAGGCTAACAGCCAGAAACGGTTCCGTCCTCAGTTATGATATATATATATATATATAATAGTGAAATATATGAATGAATTATACATTAAAAAGTCAAACAGGCGAATGATACAATAACAACATTCTATTTTAGCACAAGGCTTTCAACATTCTCTTCAGTTGCCGTATATATATTTATGTGTGTGTGTGTGTGTGTGTGTGTGTATGTGTGTGTGTGTGTATGTGTATATATTTATATGTATATATATATATATATATATATATATATATGATATTTTATTATATATATAAATAAATATATGTATGGTGCACGCGTGGCGGAAGAAAGCGCTCACGACCGCTCGCTAACGGAATAAGGGCTGCTGTGCACAATATTCGCCGCAAATTTGCGGGTTCTCCTTTAATAACGTTAATGATCTTTTTTTTAAAAAAATCCAAAACTACAAAACTACACAATATAAAACGAAAAAGAAACACTCACAAAGCAAGAGCAAAATAATAACAAGAATGATACATATCTATACCTCCACCCCCTGACAACAAAGATAAGGGTTGTAAACAAGAATGATACATATCTAT
>JARBEQ010242032.1:0-11894 GCA_030265355.1 Tritonia tetraquetra | reverse complement strand
AGAAAGAGAGAGAGAGAGAGAGAGAGAGAGAGAGAGAGAGAGAGAGAGAGAGAGAGAGAGAGAGAGAGAGGGAGAGAAAAGTATAAAAAGGTATGTCTTTAAAGTTTTTAGGTTTACTGGGCCATTGATGATTTATGATTCATACTGTTCAGTGTATTTCTCATTTGGCCAGTAAATGATGATGGACACAGTGGGCTGATCACCTGCTTGTCTGAAGTCATTGAATCCACAGTTTTTCCACCTCTATGCTTTGCCACATGCAAGGTTTTTGCATCATTTGTGGTGGAACAGGGAGCGGGCCCCGACACTGCATTGCGGAATTAATGGAGCTTGTCAAACAAACAAACAAGAAATGTAAACAAAATGTAGGGAATAGAACCAGACTATGATCATTATAAAAGTTCAAAGGTTACCTGTTCTTCTGAACAGTTTTTGAAGACTCCGACCCTGAGCATGTGATTGATGTACTCGCAGATCTTGTTGTCAAACACAATGGCTTGGTTTTGGAAGTTTCCCTATGGTCAAAAAAAAAAAGAAAAGAAAAAAAGAAACACATTATTTGTCTCTGCTGAATGTTTAAACCTTTCATAGCTAACTGGTTTCATAAAGTAAAGAAAATACTTGTATAGATCATATCCATAAAGTTCATCATGGTCTAGACACTTGAAAGGTCTAAAGTTTGAAGTTTAACGCCGTTTTTAACACATAACGGTCGTATTAAAGGCGGTTCAACAGAACTTGAGAAGATTCCACGTGAATCTCCAGGGCAGAGCCTTGAAAACTCTGAAAGGTCCAGAGAAAAAATTCCACACCAGGTGGGACTTGAAATGTTTTGTTTTACCCTGGCAGGTCATTATACTTCTGTATCCTTCTCAACTCAATGGGGAATATACAATGCAAGCTGCGTGTTAGGCACTTCAGCACTAACATTCTAACAAGATCATTGACTACCCTCGGCCCGGTACTCAATTATACGAGTCGAGTAAGGCAAGGAGAGTAAAGTGTCTTATCCAAGGACACAACACTGGATGATTGGCACGTGGTGCTCTCAAGTGGTCACTTATCTAAGTACTAAGCACAACCACTGTTGATTGACTTTGCGGACTGCTACAGAGCGCTATCCATTATCAACAAAGAAAAAAAAAGAGAAAAACTTGTGTTTGAGAAGAGGAAAAGAGAAAAACTCAAATGTACAGGATATTCACGAATTGTTGAGGATATTCACGGATTATTGAGGAATTGAATGCGGCTGTTAGTGCCAATATCCATATTTGTAAACTAGTTGTAGAAACAAAATCCCACTTAAGGGGACACACACAAAAAAAGAAAAAGGTGAACGTTTTTCCCCTTACAGACGTGAACTCCACCAACGTGTCAAACAATTGAGTGATGAGAGGGATGGTTTTGTCGTTGATGCTTCCGTACAGAATGTTTAGGAATCGTGTAGTCTCTGCCACCAAGTTCACAGACTTGATATTGTCTGGCTGTTCCCTGAGGTAATCCTGGGGAAGGGAGAAAAGAAGGAAAAAATATTTTAGCAAATAATATGGAATCAAAAAATGGTTTAAACAACAATTGTCAATAAGATAGACCACTCAAGCCTTTTTACCGAGGTCAGCAAGAGAGTGATGTTTCCTTTGTGGGCTTATGCTCGATTCAAAATTATTTTCTATTGCCTTCTGTTGAAATCAAAAATTTCCAATACTGTCGTAAGAGAACTCAAGCACATTCTAGTGAAAAAATATACACCAATCCAATGGGACAACTCTTATTTTTGTCCTCACCCATTATAAGTGAATTACGTTCAGTTGATAATCTTATGTATTTATCATCTTTGGTTCAAAGAACAAAGAAAGAAAGCAAAGAAAATCAACACATCATACGGTTTGATATACTGTAAAAAAAATTAATAAGAACGAGAATATGTCCTTAAGCCTTTAATTTGGGCTCATGTGTGTGGTTTTCATAACAATCATCGTCAATCAATCCTAGGCCATCCCTTACCTGCAATCCCTTTTGCTGATTGTCACACATGAGTCCCAGGACCCTCAAAACCAACTCGATGTAACCGTCGTCCTTAAAGTCTAAATCATCGGACATGGCGACTGCATGCTCTGTCAGTTCCTTCAACTCTTCGTCATCCAGCTCCTAGAAAACACAAAAAGTAATTTTTTAAATACTATTTTATGATAGTCACAAACAACAACATACAAATGGAAAACCCAGAAACCAGAAACCAGCCAATTGATAATACATGTTACTTTTATTAGGGACATGTGCGAACTGATCCAGAACTTTCTTTCTTTCTTTCTTATCCACTTCCCTGTTAGCATTACAGTGTAGGGCCTGTTCTATGAGGCTGATTTACTATGGATCAAGATATTTGGCCAAGCAGGTGATCAGCTCACTGTGACCTTTTGGTGGTGGTAATTGATTTTGACCAGACAGCAGCCTTTTGGCCTACTCTTCTCAATTTTCAACTGCCAAGTGTTCTTTAACATGCACAACTTGCACACAGGACCTACAAATTTATCGTCCGATAGGACTAGGTACTTGATCCTACCTAGGATCAGGGGAGTGGCAAATAGGTTTATATCCCGAGTTTTGTGCAGAAAACAACAGCTGTCGCTGCTGGGATTTGAACCCGGTACTGATCCAGAACACAGACAAAACACGGGGAAACAGTTATCCCCTAGGAAGGGACATAACTCAAACAATTACATAGCAAAGCATTCCATAGTTTTATCCCTTTGCTATCATGACATATCATAGCACAACCATTACAATAATAAAGAGAATGGTTACACAAAGAAACACAGGCATACTACAATGTATGAGAGACAGATAGAAGTACAGAAAAATGATTGTCAAAGATACAGCAAGAGACATGAAGGAAAATAATTCGTTTGGCAACATTTTCCACATCAAGATAAAGTAGAAAGAGTGCGTGGCTCAATATTGAGATAAAGATTGATTTGAATGAAACAACGAGGAAGTATTGAAACAACGAGGAAGTATTGAAACAACGAGGAAGTATTGAAACAACAAAGGAAGTATTGAAACAACGAGGAAGTATTGAAACAACGAGGAAGTATTGAAACAATGAGGAAGTATTGAAACAACGAGGAAGTATTGAAACAACGAGGAAGTATTGAAACAACGAGGAAGTATTGAAACAACGAGGAAGTATGATGATCATTCAGTTATTTCTTGACTAGAGTGAGGAAGCTCAGAGAGAGAACAGGAAATGCATATCACAAGAAGGAATGGAGACTGTAAAGCTAGGAAGTATTTGGTGTCAATTACAAATACAGATATTCCCAAAGTTTGTGTTTAGAAGTTTATTGAATTATTGATATTTATTATCTTTTTATGGTTTTAACATTAGTGTCAGCATTGTTCTATATGAACATAATATTAGTGTCAGCATTGTTTTATATGAACATAATATTAGTGTCAGCATTGTTCTATATGAACATAATATTAGCATTTTTTGTACTCTTATGACAGTACACTTCCATTTTTAATAAATTTTCTTTCTATTTTCACCAATTCCATTTCTATCATTCATTTCTTCTTTGCATCATTGTATTATATTGTTCCTCTATTATACATTCAAAAGTCTGTCACTACAATCCATTTTCATAACTACAATCAACTTTTCTTTCAGGCAAGCAGTGAATTAGAAAAATATAATATGATAACATATTTTGCCACAGAAATTGATTTGAGTGAGATAGGCCTATATGTAGAATGTAATCACAGAACACCCTTTGTTCACTGCTGAAATGAAGGAGATCATTGATGAATGGTATCGAGTAAAGATGGAACATGTGAAAGTGTCAGGAAGACTGCATTGAAAGAAGAAAAGAGCTGGGTAGCAGATTAGCTGGCTTGATAGGGGGGCGGGTTTGGTCTCTGGCTAGGTGGTGTTGCTGTTCGCTGGTGTGGGCTCAATCCCCACGGTCGACATATCACTTTTTTTCTTCTATGACTGTTTTTCTGGCACTTTCACATTTTCTATTTTCAATTGATATAATTTTGTTCTTACCTCAATTTTCACCTCAACTTCAGGAGTGGGCATGACAGGGGATACCTGTTGCTTTTTCTTCTTTGGCATGGGGGATGAGGGTCTGGTTTTCCCGTCTAGTTTATTATTCAAACTCGGTTTCCCCCCTACATCAGGAATCATCAGGGACCCTCCGTTAATGGCCGTGGCCAAATTGTCTCCTCCCATCAAGAAACCGCTTCCCTGAGTCGGGGGTTTCAGTGCCAAATTACTGCCAAGTCTACCCCTCTTATGGGCGGATCCCTTGCGGGACGACTAGAAAGGAAGGGAAAATATTTAAAGAGAATAAGAATAAAAGATTTTGATGCCAATCTTTGTAAAAATGCTTTCATTGCTTTTAACGTTATTTGTGTGTGTGAGTGTGTGTGTCTGTATGGGTGTGTGTGTCTGTACGGGTGTGTGTGTCTGTAAGGGTGTGTGTGTCTGCACGGGTATATATGATGGGGAATGAAGGGGTAATTTTTTCCCTCAGAGATATATATATTTTTGCATACATAAAATTTAATGAACAGCAATGACAATAAAAGCAACAATAAACTGAAAACGGTTCTAACATAACATATATCTTCCTTATCTATTTTAAAAAAATATAATTCGTTATCAAATGTATATAAAGTATAAAAATTCATGGAAACACTAAGAATTCAAAGATCTAGACCCAGTGCCAAAGGAAGAAACAATGTGATTACAATAGACATTACTTACCAAACTAGATTTTGACTTTTTTAAGCTCAATGTTGATTTCTTGACCATTGAGAGCATAGAGCCCAGCTGGGTGGCTGCAAAAGCATCCTGTGCATTGGGCAGGTCGGTGAGGTGCATAATGAGAAAAACACTTAATATGTAGAACAGCAAGTGACATAAAAAATATCTTGGACAGGAAACATTTGAAAGGTGCACGGGAAAAACAGGAAATGTGTCCAAATGTGACCAAGTCTGATAGATTTATACGTTTAGAAACATTGGTGTTATCATTGTTTATTTGTTTGATCGAGCCCCATTAATACCACAGAGCAGTGTTGGGGCCAGCCCTAGGTTCAGCCATGAAAGGCACACAAGATACCTGCCATAAATGCAGGCACCCCAACCACCAAACACGACTGAACACAGAGACGGAAACTCTTTGGATAAGGTAGTTTAAGACAAGCAGGTGATGCGTCCACTGTGTCTACAACTCTTTACTGGCACCATAAGCAATACACTGAGCAGCATTAATCAATGACAGGCCAATAAACAAATTACTGTAGCCCTTGTGGGTACCCCTCAGATATTTATTGATAAAAAGTGTGAGGTTCTTCTTTCATTCTTTCTTTCTTTATCAATAACCTTTTAGTACCTTTCGGTATAAGGTTGGCTTCTTTCATAATAAACCTAAATTTTTACAGTTTACCAAATATAATCTTTAGTGCTCATTTGCAATGTGTGGTTTTAAACTTTAGATTTTGATGTTGTAAATAATGTGACAATTGCTCTTTTCCTGCGGACTCAATTTCACTCTAAGACACATCTAATAAAAAACTAGAATCAGAATGCGATGAATAAACATTGAATTAGAATGCGATGAATAAACATTGAACAGATATGAATTTAATATCCTCTAATATTTGGTAAAATGATATTTCAGGAAAAAGAGTTAGATCATGTATGATTATCCAATTTTCAACAAAAATACACAAAGTGTCCTCACAATGAAATAATGTGTGCATTATACTGTGGATTTAACTCCTTGTCAAAATGTGCATCATATATCAGACAAAACAGTACATAAAGTAATTTTTTTTTAAACCCAGAATACAGGGACACAAAATGTTTCAGGTGTAACACCCTTCCTCAGCTAACAAACACACTTCTGTCAATTCCCCTTGATCTCTTTCAATGACTTCTGTTCCCAGAATCACCGATGACAATGATTTGTATCAGGAAAACAAACCCAACCAAATGGCCATGATTAATACGACAAGCACTTTATCAGGATCTTTTCCTTTTCCATGAGAAATAGGCAGTCATTTCTCACATAGATTATTTACTGATGTTTGCAAACAAACTAATACTATCAAACAGACACATACAGGGCCATGGAATGGACAGTGCGTTAAGGATAAATGGAACAAAGACAACAATTAATTGTCAGATGATTCAAACGATTTCAGCTAATTAAAAATATTGACAAGACCCGGGAGCTGTGCAGCTTTTTTTGATGCTGTTAATGAAGAAGTGCAGTGACGTTTGTTTTTTGCTGTTTTTGGGCTCTGTTGACACAGGTAGGTCATTTCAGCACTGGTGTGCACCGAAGTAAGTTAGGTCTTAGCCATCTTGTTGTTTTCTCACTCATTTCTTTACAAGTATTTCTTGTCATTTGAAACTTTAAGTGGTTGGATGTAAATGGAAAACAAAATTCTGTTGACATTTTACACTTTATGATTAATTTACGGAATTCCTAAGAGAGAACTTGTAGGATTTTGTATATATGGGACACACAGAGAATACATATAACACAATTAAGACCATCCAAAGTCAGGCAATGAAATAATGATTAGCACAAAGAAAAGTGGAAATGAAAAGCTTCGAAACATATAGAAGGTTAAATCTATTTCAACATTTCTATAATAATCCATGCCAATACTAGTCTTGGCACACAGGGTTTCATCTTGAAATTTTACAAGATTGTGAAATTAAGAATGAAAATGACAAAGATTATCAAATATTGAAAAGAATTACTTAAATGAAAATTCATCAAAACAAATTATCATTTCAAAGTGATCATATTCACCTGCATGAAAGTAACTTTTAAGAAAAGCTGTGATCTTTTCCAAATAATATCATAATCATACCGTCAACTTGTGAATGTGAATAGAGAGTCGATTAGTTATCATGCCCTCACTTCTCAAAACTTACGGATGCATTTATGGTCCCAGTTTTCATAGCTTTTTGTAAGGCTTTGGCCTGTGTCACCAACTCTTCAATCTTGGACTGGTGCATTGCATGGAGTAGACGCCTGAAGGACAAAAGACAATATATCATGTACCTGCTAAAGAAAAGTCTGTTCTTTAAATAGGTGATCCCCAAAATAATCGATTCTAGTTTGCCGTTACCCTAGCAATAAGACATGATTCCCTTGTTTGAAACTCCTTGCTATGCTACAATTTCTGGACAAGATGTTTTTGGTTTTTGAAGGTCATGGAAATATCAGCATGTTTAAAAGTGATTATAGCACTGTACAATGGACCATTATTTATGGTGTTTGTAATAAAAAGTATAATTCAGTCAACCAAAAAGATTACACTAAATAAAAGATAAGTATTCAATCCTCAAAGGAAAAAATTGTCACTAGTAGACCCATCTTAACACCTGGGAACATGAATAAAGCTTGGCATAATTATCGGATGCCCCCCCCCCCCCCCCTCCCCACCCCATGCTTGTGAGGCCCCATCCATCAGGCCCATGTGTTAAGATGACCATGGTCATTAGTCAACTTCACTCCACTGACATCGGGTTAAGCATCAGCCTCATGGGCCTAAAGGCTCTTTAGGAATTTACTTTGCATATACAAATTTTAAAAATCTGTCTAAGTGCCCAGTGCTCAGGAAGCAGCATAACTGGGCACGTAGGCAGAATACTGTGTGAGATCCGTGAGACAACTGTACTTACTTTTCTCTGGTAGCAAGAGCAGACAACTGTACTCTGTTTTTAACAGCAAAAAAGAAAGTCTCCTCCCGTGTCCCAGTGAAGTATCTGTACATGCTTTCCTGAAATAACACACCAAAGAAACAATCTAAACATTCACAAACATTGGTCTTTCAGTAAATATATATTTTTTCCCTAACTAAGATCAAATGTTTTGGTAGATCTTTATCATTAGCCATGCATGGGGATCAGGACACATGCATAGAATATGGGGCTGGCCCCAACACTGCAGCATAACACTAATGAGGCCTGATCAAACAAACAAACAAACAACCAAACAAACTAAAAGTTAAAAAAAAGCAATAATCATCTTAAGACTGCATAGTTTTCTTGAATTTGCAAGTTTAATAACAGTAGACAAATAACAGTGAAATAAGTTTTTGGATTTATTTTTACATTGCTCAAGCCATTGAGATACAGATCATACTTTCAAAAATGTTATGTTATTGTTAGTTAAGAATTCAAGTATCTATATCTATAAAGGAGTAAGCCCGATTTTTGTCATGCATTTTCTCAGTTCCCACAGCACCGATTGCTACCAGATTTTGCATGTGGTTTACAATTTAGATGAAGGTGGTTCTTGGTGTGTATAGTGTTGTAAATTTTATAGAAAATGCTTTGTTTCTTCTAATTTTGTTTATCGACATTCATAGTTTTTACTTTCCATATTTTATTTTTTTGTGCTATTAGATCATGTAGTGTGGTGAATAGTGTTCACAAATTGTAATACAATAGAGGGTTTGGGGCGCAATAAAAACAATTTGTTTTCAAGCTAACAAAGCTGAAATGAATTTACACCCCACCCAACCCCACTCCTTCACAACTCAATAAGTATTGTTGCCGTTCGAAGAAAGGGACTTTTTGCTTATATAGTATAATGATGTTGAACAATGTCTTTGAAAAATGTTAAGTTATTTTTTTTTTAATTTGCTACCTGTACATTGGCATTCCCATTAAAAAGGAGACACGCTAAAAAGGCAAGCAGTTCCCGCACAATTTCATCTTGTTGTCGGGACAAATGGCCAAGGACACTTTCAATAACATCGTAGTGGTTCAAGGCGTTCTGGACATCCTCGATGTGACGAAGAGCTCTGGAAATTTGAAATTCAAGAGATTGATTTTAGGGATGATTTTTGGATAGAAGATAAAAAGCAATTATACCTCAGGATGCAGAGGTCAGGATTTGTGTACTTCATAATTTCATGTCACCAGTTAAGTATTCTTTTTCTTAAAGATAATTGATAAATTGGTCCAAGCATATCTCATTTTCTGAAAACAATTGTTTTGACCAGCTGATTTTATTTTTGATTTATGCTAAACATCTATGTTAGATGTTATAGTGTACCCAAGTATTTAAATTTGTCTGCCTGGTGCAAAGTTTTGCTGTGGATTTTGAAAGGACATAGTTTTTATCATTTTGAGGGAAATCGCCATACCTCTGTCTTTTTATCATTTAGACTAAGTCCTTTTTCTCCCACTTTCTCTGATAACAATATCGATCAGGCATTACTGACCTTCTTATCTTTCTGCTACAAGGACTAAATCACATCATAATCTATGCTCGTGACTATGCAATATATTTCCATACTGTACTCTTTAGTTTTTATATAGCACAATAATCACAGTTTACATACAGTTCAAAGGTTATTCAACAGTATGAACAATATGAAGAGGAGTTGACACGATTGTAAACACGGTTGGTGTACAACTCTTACCAATAGCATAACGGTAACAGATAGCATGCTGGACCGGTCAGCAAAGTCAAGCAATGGCAGTCATGGTTAATACTTGGATGGGTAACCACCATCTGATCATTGTGTCTTTAAGTAAGACACTTTACTCTGCTTACCTCACTCAACTCAGATGTAAATGAGTGCCCAGATGAGGGCATTGAGGAAATCTTGTAAGAATTCTAGGGCTGAAGCACCTAATACTCCCCATAAGCTGACAAGGATACAGGAGTGTGTTATGGCCTCCCAGGGGGTAAAAAATACATTGTAAATCACATAGAGCACAATGAACTGTGTGGATATGAGTCATATAGATGCTATGCTTTACTTTTCTCTTTTTACACTGTTCAATAACCTTATAACACAGGGTACAAGCAGATGAGTTGTCCTACCTCTTGCATCCTTTAGGATTTACTTCCCAGTCATCGGGTAATAAGACAATTTTATTGTGGATTAAACCTCGTAACAGCATGAGACATTTGGTGTCTAGCTCTTGCTGATCCAATCTCTCTTTCTCCGACAAGCTGGTGAGGGTCTGAGAGATGCTGAAATCAAAATTTGAAAGTGACACTCATATGTAGGTGTACTTTTATAACTTCTTGTGCATTGTTGTGTGTATGTGTGTGTGTCTTCTACAAAGGCCATTGTTATCACTTTTTTTTACATTTTTGCTCATATGAAGTGCTTAGACCCCTTAGGGTGGACATGCTATTTATTCTTCTCATAACTATCATTATCATATCGAGTATGTTCCCAAGTAGGCCAGCTGAACCTGGTTTGGGTAGCTTTGGTTAAGGGAGGTGCTGTAGCTCAGTGGTATGGTGTCCAACCTGTAATCCAAATGACAAGGATTCGAATCCTACCTGCTGAGTTATATTTTGCTGTGACACTTCACCACAGCTAAACTTGGCACCCCATCAATGAATTATTTTTTTTATCATCAATGAGTTGCACTGTGTGGATTGAATGTTACTTTCTTTGCAAATGTAAAACGTTTTGAACCTGTTTCATAAAGGGTAAGGCGCTCTATAAAATTTATATATTATTATTATTATTGTAACTATTATGTCTATGATTGTAAAATAATACATTGTCTGAAAGAGATGAATAAAAGTTTACTTTACTTTTCTTTATTTAAAGCAGTCTGAGTACCCAAGGAAACAAGAAAATGCTAAAACTGGGACTGGAAGCGACAACCCTCATTATAGACTTCTGACACCTAAGCCACCTCAATACTATGCCTCCACTATATCAAAGATATGATTTAAGATTGTTTGCACATGTAATAGAGTGAATGAAAATGTAATAGCTACTAAGGAAAATCCTATTCAATTGTCAATAGAAAGCAATTATGTCGTGAGGCCGACTAAGGAGGTAGCGGGATGAAGTGACCTCAGAAATGGTATCCAGGAAAGATTGACTTTGATCCAGCAAAAGAGAAGGGACCGTAATGGAAAAGAGTAGAGGACAAATAGTATGAGGTAGATGTTGTGCCATCCCGGACCAGTTACTTCCCTTGTACGGATGCTTTCCCTTGTATGAAATCGACCATTCTATATTATGTGTGACTGTTCATCTTTTGTTATGTCCACTTGTACATACGAATGGTCGATTTCACAAGGGAAGTAACTGGTCCGGGATGTCACGACATAACAGTAGAACAATTGGGTACCAATTCTCATTTGAGCATTGGGAAAGTAACTAGTAATCTGCCACAGACCTGTCCAGAGAATAACAAATTGTCACTTGTCTGCTTCATGCTATCAAAACTGGGTTAAGAATCAGCCCTACAAGTCTGAAGGCTCTTAAAGACAAACTACGTTATGATGGCCATAAGGTTTGAGAACAGATTATTTTTGTCAGGACGTTTGCATAATCTTTCAAACCCTATTTAATATTTCACTTCAACAACAATACTGGTGAAAACGTAGAAGGACATAGAATATATTTCGTTGTGAGCATCAGATTGCTACTCACTATGAACTAATGGATGCTATGGTTCGATTAACTGAACACCTGCAGGAAAGGTTTGAAAACTTACGATAACTGCTGAATAATTTTTTCAGACATGGCATATTTCATATGCGGTTCTTTATGTTTGTCATCTTGGAAACATTTGAGATGTTCTTGAAACTCTTGACCAAGAGGAAGTTCTTCATCTCCTCCAACTTCTGAGTATTCTGGATAAAGAAGAAACAAATAGTAGAGGAGGGGTATGGACAATGAGTCTTTCTGTTTTTAAACATCTTTATTGTCTGCAAGTGGCAATGGTTCACAATGAGTAAGAGTAATAAGTATACAAGAAAAGAAAAGTAATAACAATAGTAATAGGTTTACTCTCTCTCTCTCTCTCTCTCTCTCTCTCTCTCTCTCTCTCTCTCTCTCTCTCTCTCTCTCTCTATCTCTCTCTC
>JARBEQ010242010.1:0-11899 GCA_030265355.1 Tritonia tetraquetra | reverse complement strand
ATGTAATTTACTTGTTATTATGATTAAAATTTAATGGGTCTAATCCTGAGGCTTATGGATTAAGTCATGTATATATATATATATATATATATATATATATATATGTATATATCAATAAATGTTGTGAGTGCCCTTGTTAAATAATGCATTTTTCCTTCTTATACACTCAATTTGACCAATATGGCTAAAGAGTGTCCAAGAAAAGGAAAGTTAAGAATAAGAATATGATGTATGAAGGAAGAATATTTAAGTACTATTTTATTTGCCCCCGTCCCTCTATCCTTTGTTGTCCCCTTTTTCTTTTTCTTTATCTTTATTTTACACTCTCATCCATTTGTGCTCTTTGCTGCCCACTCTTGTCTTATCTTTGAGAGCTTCCAAATATTTCTGATTTAATATAAGGAATTTTGGTACATCCTTGAAAAAGGTGATGTTTGTTGCTCTGTGAGGCAGATAAGTAAAGGAAAAATTATATCGGTGTCCGTCTCTAACTATGTAAGTGTATCGAGGTCAAATTTACCAAAGATAGATAATATTTTTTATTTCTGTAAAGGAGAAGATAATTCATCTAGATTTCGCCAACTTTTTCTATTTTCCTCCTCTTAAATTTTTTATCTAATCTGTATTTTAGCATATGGAACACAGATCGAGGATTATTTTTACACCCCCTCCTTCCATAAAAATCGAAACGGAACAAAACTAACTTTTGATTTGATATGGCACTTACACGATTAGAATCGGTACCGACGATATGCTTAGAGCAGAGCACCAGGAAATAAAAGAAAAGAATATTAAAGGCAACTTGATAAATATTTTTCAGTGGTTTGAGCTATTCCATACTGTTTGTTCATGACAGGGAAGTTCATTCTGATTTGACTTTTTATCCCAAGTGATTTTTTTGTGTTAAATCATATGATGCTTTTATCCTATAGTATACAATAGGATGATTCTTTTTATGCAAACAATTGCCCCCCTGAAGTAAAAGGCTTTGAGTTGACAGACTTTTTTTTGGTTCTGCCAATCTCTCCTCTTTCTGTCCCCCCACAACTTGCTGTTTTATTTTGCTTCAAATCTATCGGTCTATTCTTGTTTATATTATATTCATGTTATGGAATATGCTTTATATAAAACTGTGTATTGTAAAAAAATACTCAGTGATGAAAAGCTGCATGAAAGGGGAAAAAACCCAAAAAGAACCAAAAAAAAAATATATATAAAAAAACAAACAAAAAACTAAAATGAAAAAAAAAAATGTATTATGAAATAAAATATAAAAAAAGTATAAAAATGTAAAATGAACAAAAAAAGATATATATAAAAAAAGAACAAAAAAAAAAAAAATATCCCAAAATAAAAAAAAATATAAAATGAAAAAAAAGAGAATTATCTTTAAATAAAACCCCATGAAGTATGATTAGAATGATATATGTTACCGTTTCCTAACAGGAAATTCTAAACATATACCCGAAACGCACACTTAAAAAAAAAAAAAAACCTCTAAAATTAATGGTGTAATGGGGTAAACAATTTTTATTTTTTAAATATTTGATTTGATTTTTCCTGCATCATGTAATATGTATGATCAGACTTTCTGGCTACTAAATTCTTTTCTAATCAAGTCAGCTCTTCATTGGTTAAAACATTTTTTGGGAAAGGTGTTTGAGCTAATGAGTTTTGGCTTGAAGAAACTGGTAGGAATGTAAATCCCAAAGAGACATCGAGATCTTTGAATTTCTTCCTTGTGACATTGTGCCGTATTAAACTGACATTTTTTTTAACAAACACAAATTTAGTCCCCCATTATATATTTTAAAACTTTTGCTTTTCTTCACGTGTGTAGGATATAATTTATCAAATCAAATGCTAATCATGAGATGATTAATTTTTCTAAAAAAAAGTTTAATTAGTTGTTGAATTAAAAAAGAAAAGATGCTGGAAGTAATCAAAGTGTGAGTGAATGAGAGAGATAGAAATTGAGATTGTGTATTGCATTTATGAAATTAAATTTATGAAGAGTATTATTTTCTATTTACTTTTTTTATGCAATGTAAAGTTTGATAGATTTTTGCATGAGGGGATATATTGGCATGGTTTCCCTGAATATGTGAAATGAATATGATGGTCTTTCCAATTTCATTGTATATTTAATTTCATCTCAAATGTCATCCAATTCATCGTATATTCAGAAAATACTAATCTGTGAATAATGTTGGTGTTTTTACATTATTGTTAACTAGTATTGTTTTATCACATTCTTGCCTAATTGTGTATAATACTAGATTGCTTGTTGATCTTGAAAAGGGTATGATTAAATAGTTATATTTTGGACCCTGGAATGTCTGGGGGTATGTGTTGTGTAATTGCGTGATGACAGAATGTTTTTCTTTTAATTATATTTGCTTTGAAATCTAACTTGTTGATAATTATGAAACGAAAGAAGAAAGCTATTGTATTGTGGAACAGTTCCACTGTAAAATGCATGCAGTTGGATTTTGAATGAAGGTAGAATAATTAGGTTCACTTCTCGAATTGCTTTGTTGTTTGTTTTTTTTTTCAACCTGTGGTGACCTTAATATGGTTGTCTTTGCTTAGATTACCCTGCCTCTGACTCTCTTTTTCTTTTTGTTTTCTAAAAATTGTTTCACATTTTCTTGCCCAAGGTACACAACATTTTACTTTATCTATTTATGATGTAATTAGAAATGGTGTTGCTTTTTTCATATTTAAGGTAAGGCAATTGAAAAAGTAAGGATTTGTCAATTGATTATGTTTCTTTGATGAGTTTATCATTAATCGGAAAATAAAAGCAAGCCTAAACCAGAGTCAAAGCTGAAGTAAATGTAGTTTTGATATAAAGTCTCAATTTTCTTTTAATTATGTTTTTAAATGATGAATGAGAGGAATGATTGTAGACGGTGCAAAGCATCACTTATTTTTATAGTTGAGAGATTGGTAGTGATTTGTCATGAAGAATTAATCTATGTGCTGAATAGGAGAAAGTTGAATGAATTGAAAGTTTTGTTTTTGTAGATGCTCAAACAAGAATGCAATAATTATTTTTTCATACTGAATATCTGTGATATCTCCATGATAAAGCAATGTAAAGAATTATATTCATAACATTTCGTTGTACCTCAGTCAAGTAAAAATTTTCTTCATTCCAATCAGGGCATTTCTAAATAATTTGATAGAAGCCTATTCTTTTTTTTTCTTCAGTGGCTTAGCATAGGAATGAAATGAATTGGTTTTGACACTACCCAAACAAATCCATACATTGAGCTCATTAGGTTGTGGCACCTTGTAGAAGGATGATAAAGTCATTAACACTTTTAGTACCGCAGCCTCTTATTAAAGTTCCCTCTTAGTACCACAGGGTTTGGGTTTTTTTAGCCCAGGACAGAACTGACAATGGAGACTGAAAAATTGGTTAAAATTTTATTTCTTCACAAACATTGATCAAACTTTCACAAAGCATTCTAATATGAATTTAAATTTCATGTATTTCATTAGTTTTGAAAAAGATTTGCAGAAAAATAGAAAAAGTAGTAATTTTAAAAGATTAAAGCTTAAAGGCTCTGGTCAATAGGCCCAGCTAAATCAATTGATTTTGACCCGATCGAAGAAGGCTAGCTATCGATAACACATCCCAAGACCGATTAACACAATAAGAAACATAAAATTCACTGATAGAATGAAAAAAAAAAAAAAAAGATTATATTTTCAATCACGATGACCTTGCGAAAGCGAAAAATATCAATCAACAAACGAACCCAAAAATATTGACAAAATTAATTAAAAAACGGTCAAAATCGAAGACCATTTCAAAACTCATTGTAAAGGTATGAACCTGAAGTAAAACATAATAGTTTAAACTTTGAATTAAAAACTATAACTCTTTCACCACGAATCTGATGCACTTTGCTATGGCACTAGTGGTAGTGAAGGGTGATAATGGAAACTGCACATTTTACCGCTGACTGTACTAAAAGTGTTAATAGGTGTTTAATCTCAAACAGTTTAACTAAATGAACTATTCAACCGTATTTTTAAGTATAGCTATTTGTTACCGTCAAGTGATATTTTTTTTCTATATGTTGCCACTGCACAGAGGTCACATTAGTTAGTGTGACATAGAATAAAATGTTCATGCCAAGCCCATGGTGGCTTTGACAGACTTCTAAGGGTTATTACTGTGCTTTGAAGTGTTACCAGTAGTGCAATTTTCTGACTTTGAATCCCTTCTGCTGGGTGGTACAACATAATAATATGTTCAACTTGTATTGAAGAAGGGGGAAAACCCAGTGAACAGAAGAGGAAAGGGATGCATGGATGATTGATAGGATATTCTATTTATCCTTGCAGGGGAAAGCAAATTGACCATTTGGTATACAATCATCTTGTTTAGAATGTAGTGTTTTGCATACTCTTAGCCTCAGATGTGTAGAATTTGCAGAGAGTAATTTTGTTGTGCATATTTAGCTAGCCCTGTACATCATGCATCGTCACTTAGTATATTTACTCAGGAAGTTTTCCCGTACCAATTTTAGCATTTTAAACAAATCGTTCACCTGCATGCTTACCCACTAAATTATTTAATTGAATATGTCCCAAGATTTTCATGTTGTTTTACATATTTTTCTATTTTCTTTTGATGAAATCAAAAGAGTTGGAAATGACATGTACACTATTATGAATTATAGTTACTATGAAATTTAATCTGGTTTTATATCTGTGTGTTGTTTAAAAGTATATTTTATTTTTCTAGATAGTTTATATGATTACGAACCACCCCAGAACAATGATTGTGATGTCCTCATTTTATCAGGTGTAAATAATTTTGATGCAAAAAACAATTTGCTTTTCTTTTTTTTTTTTTTCTTTTTTTTTCATTTAATGTTAAAATCATGATTATTGTTGTGGTTCCGTTCTTGAGTTCCAGTCTTTTTGACGCCCTTTGTAGATAAATGTTTAGATCACCTGCATTCCGATATTTAGCAGTCTCAAGACATCCTTTACCTGTTGTTGACTCATGTGGTGAACTAATACTGTCTTTCTAACTCTCTGTACACTTCATTATCACCTTGTGAAATGAATGAAAAGTCAAATATCACATTGGACACACACTTCATACACTAAAATCCATACCTTCCTATGAATAACTATTTTATGACTTATTAAAACAGCATCATCTTCTTTGCATAGGATTTTTAGAAGAAATTTGGAATTGTCTTGATTTTAAATTTTACTCAGTGGAGAATTAACATGGCAATATGAAATCATTGGACTAATAATAAAACCAATAATTTTTAGTTCTGGTTGAGCTATTAGCAAAATAGTGGTCTCTGTATAGTACGCCAGTTAGGAACCAACTAATGTATATCCCTTTTTTAATTTTTAATTATTTTTGTTATTGAAACCTTCCTCTGAAAACAGGACATAAACACACACCAACCAGCTATGAAATTACCACTTCAGATTATGTAAGTCGGTTTCTACGGCATTTATTCACATTCTCCTTTCACCAGTGTAAATAGTAATATCATCATTGCTTTCACATACACAAATTTCCTACCAAGGTTTATAGAAAGTTCAGAAGAAAGTTAACAGTTGAATGAATTTATCGGTTATCATATATATGGAGGTGCCGGTGGCCGAACGGATAGCACGCTGAACTGGTCAGCGTGGTAAAGCAACATTGAGCATGGTTAGTGTTTAGATGGATGACCACTCGGGCACACCATGTTCCAATCATCCGACATTTGTGCCCTTGGGTAAGGCACTTAACTCTGCTTACCTCACTTGACTCAGGTGTAAATGAGTACCCAACCGAGGGCAGCGAACGATCTTGTCATAATGCTAGTGCTGAAGCACCCAACAGGCAGATTGCACTGTATACTCCTCATGGAGTTGAGGATACAGGAGTGTTATAGCCTGCCGGGGGTAAACTATACATTTAAAGCGCATAGAGCATGAACTTCATGGATATGCACTATAAATGCTATGCTTTACCTTACTATGCTTTAAAACAAGCTCTGGTTCACAACCTTTCTTCATGCATTATGATTATAATATTGGTCAAAGAAAATCAGAGGCAAAAGTTTTACTTTATAAAAGTTTCATGTTATAAAATTTTTTAATCACAACTCGTTAAAAATCCCAATCCTCTGTGCACTTTTCGATTTACCAGCAACAGACATGCAAAATTTGGCAACTGTTATTTATTTTTTAATGAATCTGAATACTTTTGGTAGAAAAAGCTGTCAATAGCCATCACATTGTGAGAATGGTCTTATCAGTGGAGATGATGATTTTTCTAGACTGATATGAGTGTACCTCTATCAGATTCTTATGAGAAGACTGACTTAGCATTACACCCTTACTTAACGATGGCTTAAATCCATGACACTCATCATATCAAAGGAGACATAATATTAATTCAGATCTTGTCACAAGTCATTTTACCATTTCATAAAAAAATATACATCTTTTATCTCTCGACAGTTATTTAAATATAAAAATGACAAGAATGTGTCTGACACATGTGACGGCATAAACTTTGTTATCAATGTACCAAATATTGTTGGAAATACTCCAATGTGCTTTGACCTTGAATCAAAGCCAGTTTAGAGTGGTGGTGATTGAATTAGATGAATCGGTTCGTGTTGGTTATCCTGAAAACCAATATATAGATTCTGAGTTTTATGTTTTGCCTATCTACCCAAGAAGATGAATAGCGGGGATGGTTGATAGCCAGAGACCACTGTAGTATTACTCAGATAGGATGACATAAATACATATATACCGAACATTACTACACAAACATTCATGTATGCTGAAGAATGTCCATTGAGAGATTGAAAACTATTAAGACCTCAAAGAATAGATTTATGCAAGTTGGTGTTGTTTGCACAGATGTGATAACAGAGTCCATATGTCATCAGTCATAGTGCTGGCCCTTCTTCGTAGTTGGCATGGTAGATTCCTGTCAAGACTGGACATTATTTCCCACATATCATAATCACGCCCTCGTAACTATAATCTCATCCTTCTTTCATTATCATTATGCTAAAGAAACAGTACTTCACATTTTTAGGTCCATGATGAAATAAGTATCATTATTAATATGATTTTCATGCTTTAAATTCAGAACAAAATTTCACAAACTTTAGAGTGAAGTACTTATTTAAAAAATATGGAAATGTTTCTTTCTGAAATCATGGAAACAAAAAGAATTTTTTTTTTTTTTTTACATCTCTGAAAGATTTTTTGCAGGTTCTTTTTAAAAAACCAACTTGCTCTTAACTTTTGGAGTCAATATCACACTAATAATAATAACGATAATGTTGATCATAATAATGTTGATAATAATTATTGTTGATTGATTTGAATTTTGACATGTGAATATTAGTATTAGTTTAGTCAGTGGTCAGACTGGGGATTGTTTCGGAGGTGGCGAGGGAAACATTTTCTTCACATTTATGTCAGGCAAATTTGATATTTTACATTTTTGGGAATATTTTTTATTGAAATCATTTTTATACTTTCTGACCACGTCCAACTAGTTTTTTACTGTGGGTGCAAATTGGAAAAATGACTATTGTCAAGGAATTGTACCAATGGTGTTACAGTGGACTACGCTTAAGTCACTAGAGTTGATCTTCGGTTGAGTTGATTTTTTTCTTTTTAACAAGCACTGATTTGACTTAAATTCGGATGTGTTGATTCAGCACAAATGTCGCAACGGATGAGTTGAACAAAATTTACACCCCTGATCAATATAACGGATGTGTTGATTTTTGTTTGTTGTGATTCCAAGTTTGCTTGGATCACCTATTTTGTCATTCACCCCCGAGACTCTCTTTTACTGTAACAGACTTGCCATTTAAGGGACATCAACTTAAGCGTAGTCGACTGTATTGTTATGCTGAAATATTATCTGTATGAATGTGGGTTTTACTTTTATGTTCTTTGTTTGATGAAACCTAGTCATGACCAAATCAAACTGGACTATTATTTCTGCTATCAAAATCCTGTGTTACTTTTAGGTTTTAGCCATTCTCATTCATGATTTGGTTATGATCCAAAGAGCAAAATTTGAAATAAGAAAATAGTGTATCTCTTTATGATTTTGACAACTTTGCTCCTCTTCACAGGTTTCTGAAAATTGTTCTTCTGTATCCTTAAATCTTTCTTTTTTCCACCGTTTTATTCAATTCTAAAATGTGTGTTCTTTTTATTCCTTTTGACTCCTTTCTATGTTTGTTCAATTATTATCATCATTATTAGAATATTGTCATCATTTAAAGTATTATTTTACGGTTTGCTCTGTAGATTTGAAATGAATAAATCAATAGGAAGTTTGATTTAAATAAAGTGTGATATAACAAAATTATACATCTTATTGTTTATTTATTTACACATTGTCTTCTAAGAGTGGCTGATGTGAGGGTCAATTGGAAGGCACAAAGTTTTACGGCTTTGCCATCAGAGATGGACTATAAATAGCTCCCGCCTTTGAAGTGCTCTTCAAGGGTTGAAAAAGGGGGGGGGGGGGGGTGGTAATTTTACCGGTGAGAAGCCCGGCCCTCCCGAAACAACCTCGGGGGCCGGGTGCCAAGTGGGCCACTTTTGGTAAGCAGAACTGGTGTAAACGGGCGGAGCAGAAGCGAACAGAAGCACAGCCCGGTGGTGGTGGGCAGTAACTTCAAATTTTAATGCAGACCTCGTCTACTAGTGTACGAAGCCCTTGGTTGAGCTGATCAGAGAAGCGTTTCATGCCTCCCCATACAATAACAGTAACAGCACCTCGGCCCATTTTGGGTTTTTATCATATTTCGTGGACCCTTATTGGCAATAATAAGGGCTCTCCTATTCCTATATACCTATCACTATCTTCATCTTATCCAGTTCCCTGCTACTATTACAGTGTAGGGCCAGCACTATGAGGCTGGATTTCTGTGGATCAAGATATTAAGCGAAGCAGGTGATCAACCCACTGTGAAGTAAGTATTTGAAGTCACGCAAAATTATAATTCTTAATTAATAATTGATACCGAGTTATACCTTTATACACAAACAAAGGCCGCGATATGGGAAAGTAAACTGCAACAAACTGGCGTCCTAGTCCTATAGAGGCGGGTTCTACATTGCTACGAAGTAAATAAATGGTGGTGATTTTGGCCAACGCCGACAGTGAGCGAATCGTTTTGACGATGAATTCAACATAAAATCGCTATCAATGTCATTCAACATAATATGTAACCTCTTTCATAACTTAATTACGCGAAACGGGGTTACGTAACAACCTTTTCCTGTTAAAAACCTAGATCCAAGTGCTTGTGCACTGCAGCACTATATAATATATATATATCCAGGATGAAGTGAAACGAAATGAAACACTCAGCTATGGAGAGCATAAAGTACAGATGCCCCTGTTGAAAGATAATTTCGAATAAATGTAACTGGAAAAGAAAAAAGCGATAAAAGTATAACGATGCAAATTTCCTTTCTTTATCATTTCCTGTTATACCTTTCGGTGTCCGGTTTACCTATGATAAATAAATTCCCTCCACTCCTCCCTATTTCTTCTTCTTTTCCTAAGATCAACTAAAGTAATTTATTTTACAATATCAGAAATGACCTCTGCCCACATTTCCTAGGTCTACCTCGTGGTTTAGTTCCTATTTCTGTTGCTTGTAATCAACTTATATCTCTGATATCAAGTATCCATGGTTCACTTCCATATAACTATTAAGTTGGGCATGCAATTTACAGAATTGAAAATACACATTTTGTTTTAGTTGTAAGTTCTCTTTTCCCTACAATAGATTGCCCTAAATGACCATACACCTTAGTTGCCTTACTGATTCTTTGGTTGATTTCCTCTTTCAGACTACCACCATTTGATGTTATCATTACACCTACGTATTTATAGCTATCAACCTGTTCCACATTTTCGTCATCTAGTCTCATTGTATGACTGTTACGTCCCCTGCTTATTATCATAGTTTTGGTCTTTTTCGAGCTTATGGCCATTCGTCTATTTTCCCATTCCTTGTTTAATGACCCCATGGTATACTCAACCTCTTGCTATGATTAGCCAAAACATTACAAGATCATCTGCAAATTGGAACATTCATTAAAAAATTAAAAATATGACGCTCATTGTGCCATTCAAGGTAAGGGCACAGTGGGCTGATCACCTGCTTGCCTTATCTACCTGATCCAGTGTTTTTACAGCACTGTGTTCAGAAATGCTCGACATGGAAATGAGCTCAACACTCCTGTGGATGCCAAAACAATGGATAACAACATTTTTATAGTCTGACTAAATGTAAACGTTATAGTTTCATAACTTTGATGTAAATTGTTGAAAATTCTGCCCCAAAACGAAAAATGGTTGATAAACAGCATATTTAATTTTCAGGTGTTTTAGTTGAATGTTATATTAGCTATCGGTTATTGAAAATGGTGCTGCGTGATTTTTTTTGCTCAGCATAGCTCAATAGGAGGAATGAATCCTCTCTGTTAAAGACTGACGAGGTGCCATCTCTTTTAATGTATGCGCGTCTATGGCAAAGGTAGATCTATAGGCCCTAATATTCATATCTTATTTGTTAAGATTCATTTATCTATTCGATAATTTGTAGTTACCCATTGATCTATTTAGTCTGTTTATTATTCATCCATTCATTAAATTATTCATATATACTTTTCGTTACACAACTACATCTTTTACTTGTCTTTCGCTCACTAATAGTTTGACATCTCTACTTTGTGCTTTCTATAGCCAAAAAATATCCCGGAAGCTGACATTCGTCATGAATTACTTTCGCTTTGTTTATTTCCTTGTTCTAAAACTAAGAACGCCAGGTTGGCTTCCAATCGTTGGCCACATCACTTAATTTTGGCTCTGTTTTCAAATGGAATAAAAGGTTTGTTTGATCAAACCCTTAATACCGCGGAACAGTGTTAGGTCCAGCTCCATGTTCAGTCATGAAAGGCCCACAAGATACCTGCCATAAATGCAGCACCCCGACCACCAAACACGACTGAACACAGACCCGGAAAGTCTATGGATCAAAGAATAAAAAATATTTTAAAAAGGGGACGTGGGTCATACGCGGGTGTAGGTGAGGGCTCGTGTGGTATGGCGATATGGAATAGGAAGTTCTTCGTCTTGGCAATAGAATGATGCGAATAGGAAATGACACGTATCTGTATTCAATTTGATAATGTGTTTGGTGAGTGCCACATTCTATGATGATCGCATACTAGAATAAATTGTAATGGGATTGAAATTGAAGCAAAATGTAATGTGAAATATCTGGGTGCTATTTCAGAACAAGATTTGTCTGGGAAGATCATGGCAAGTAAGATCATTTCAAGAATAAACAGGGACCTAAGATTCATGCATAGAAAGGCTTCTTGTCTTAAAATGCAAGAAAGAAAAACTTTAGCTACAGCCTTATTGCAATCTAGAAATGACTACGGGAATTGTGTATACTACAGAGGACTATGTCAGAACCTGAAAAAAAGACTACAGTGCACTCAAATAAGATGGTTAGATTTATTTTAAATTATGCCAGTAGGCAACACCTGGATTTTTCTGATTTTATTAGCTTAAAGTACTTAACCTTGAATATGATGCACAATGTACACACGGAGAAAGCCCCAACTTATCTTTCGAGTTTCAATCCAGTATCAGAGGTCCATGGCTACAATACAAGACACTCTTTACTTTCATAAGCACTACCCAGCGTTAAAACACAGGTCTCAATTCTTTTACATACAATGCTGGAATGAACTCTGGAATAACTTACCAAAACACATTACCGCAATAGAAACAAAAGAAACATTTAAAATGAAATTGAAAAAAGCATTTATTCAATGAAATGCA
>JARBEQ010242009.1:0-21242 GCA_030265355.1 Tritonia tetraquetra | reverse complement strand
CGAAAGTTTGTGTATCATGCATAAACCTTACACTGAAAGGTACTAAAAGGTTATTGATAAAGAAAGAAAGAAAGAAGAAATTCACATTGGGTTGATCACCTGCTTGGCTCAATATCTTGATCCACAAAAAAATCCAGCATCATAGTACTGGCCCTACACTGTGATAATAAAAGGGAACTGGATAAGAAAGAAAGAAAGAAATTCACATTACCTGCAAACACAGACACATCAAGAAAACGATATAGATGTATGAAGACATTCTTGGAAAGCAGATCCTTACTTGACATTCAATATTTCCTCACAAAACCCCTGGTATGGAAATACAGGACTTTCTTGGCCTTGTGAAATACAACACGTATGTCCTCTTTTGTAACACTCAACACACTCCGAATTGAAATACAGGACGCTCTTCGAAAGATGAAAAACAGTATTCTGCACACAAGAAAAACTGTATGTCTTATACCATGACACACATGACTCTTTCTTTCGTTATAAATAACCTTTTTAGTACCTTTCGGTGTAAGTTAAAAACTCGGGACTGATCGAATTGAAATACAGGATGTTCTTGGAAACGTGAAAAACAGTATCTTGCACAAAAGAAAAACTATTTCCTATATCATGACACTCAGGACTGATCGAATTGAAATACAGGGCGTTGGGTGTGGGTTTTTTCGGTATATTTGGGACTGGCGAAGTATAGCATCTCCTATGTCGTGACACTCGGATATCGTATTGAAATACAATACGTTCTTAATATAGGCTAGTGAAATACAGTACGGATTTCATACACTCAGAACTCAGAATCCCTTACTGATTAATTGATATGATATATGACGTTCTTCGGGCATGTCGAGGGGAGGTGAAAAAACTATTCCATATCGGGATACCATAGTTTACATGCCAACAGGTCTATTTCTAGCAAAAAACGACTTGAATTCGACTTTATTTGATTGTGTGACCTATTCCATCATAAGAATCAAGTGTTGAATATATGGGAATATATGGGAACAAAATCCTACACACTTTTGTAGAAAATCAGCAATTTTTTGCTTCTCCTAAAGAGAATCGGTTTTTTTTAGATAGGCTTCAATAATTTGCTGCCCTACCCTCGATAGAGTCTACACTGGTCACTTGGCAATCAATTTTAACAGGGCATCAGAATCAGTAAATGACTGACCAAGGAAAATCCGCTGATATCATTACTGATTACGTATCTTATTATCTTGTTCCACACAATACCACAGGCATGTCGTAAGTTACTATATTGTCAGGTAAGACACGAACTGGCGAATTTCTAATATTGAGTGATTATTAAACTCTTGTTTAGACATCTTTGAATAATGGTCAAGAGTCAAGAGGTCCCTTTTGCGGACCACTTCTCTCTCTCTCTCTCTCTCTCTCTCTCTCTCTCTCTCTCTCTCTCTCTCTCTCTCTCTCTCTCTCTCTCTCTCTAAGTTAGAGTCTAACTCAAATTCACTCTCGTCATCTTTATCGCACCAATGATACTATATATAGTATCATTAATCGCACTATATTTTTTATCGCTTTTTCACACACACACGCACACACACACACAATATGTAGAAGTAGCTTTTGTTGGTGGTGCTGATATTGTTGTTGCTGCTGCTATGAAAGGGCAATCGAGTCCCGATGAGAAAATAATATTAATATTCAAAATACGTTTACCCTTCCGAGTTACGGATATTGTAAGCATTGTTTCGTTTCTTTTTACAACTTCGCAATTTGTTTTATTTCCGGTTGCTTTGTGTTGCTAGGGAAGCGATGATAGATTCTGGGTTTTCATCGTTTGTCATTTGATCTATATATCTGCATCATTTTAATTTGGGAATTGAAAATTGAAGAGACACAAAATGGCAAAAGAGGCTATGGACGCTCATACCTTCGAAACGTTGATTGCCAGAATAAGACAGGTGAGTTCCTGTAACTTTGATCTCAACAAATCCTGAATCTAAAGAATAATAAGAAGGAACTGACAAAGCCGCACGCGAGAACAATCAAAGTCAGACATTTAAATGAAAATGTTCCGGTAGACCAACTGTCCTTACCTTGTAATCGTTGATTTATAAGGAATTTGTGTTCAAGAAGGAAAATGTATGGACACATTCAATTTCTAAAAAGCCATTCATTTCACATATCCCTGTGGCTGTGGCTGTGGAAATTGAATACCCTAGTCTCTATACTAATTGACAATAATAAATAGTCTTGGTCAAATTCGCACTTATTTGATTATCCTTTAGAAGTTCCTTGGTTTGACCAGTTGGTTCTATATTAATTATATCCTGTTAAGCACAGTCTTCATCACGCTTTCACTTGATGGCAAGTCTCAAATAATTCCTGTCCTCCTTTATGATATGTCCTTAAGAAGAGCCTTAAGGTTCATAGGGCTGGAGCTGGTTTCCTTAGCATGAAGCAGTGTAATTTCCCAGATCTCAGTTGAAAATCAGTTCCCGCATCTACACTTGCTTCGAGTGAGGTGTTTCTTTCTTCTTCAATTCCTGTTTCACTGTTCAATGTCAGTGTATTGTAGTCATTGTGTGTGTGTGTCGTGACCTCTAGGGTAAGGTGCCCCAATTCTGAACAGAAGCCTACCTACTCCATTTTCCTTAGCTATTGTGTTTTTGCTATGGCATCTTGACCTCATGACAAAGAGAATCAATAAACTGCATCTTTTACAGTCATAAACACCATACATAGCTTGATATGGCCTGTAGACTTGATTTTATGTCAATATTTGTCAACCGCAGCTCCACTTTTTTGGGAATTGAGGCCAACTGCTGATTTTTGGTTTTCAACAGGCTAGTTGAATGTGTTCGGAATTGGGGATCCTTGCCCTATGTGTGTAGTGTGTATCATAATCTCACAGTCTAGTCTAGCAGTTTTGGGAATTTTGAGTTAACTCAATCTTGTAGTTGTTCAATCCTTTCTTAATCAATCTCATACTATTTCATCCGTATTTGAGCATTAATTAGAAATGCTATAGCAGTGGTTCGCTAAAAAAGTGCCTGAAGTGGGACTTGATCCCACAAGCCTTGTCATGGAAGTCTGCTGTCTTAACCACTTCTCCATTGTGCCCTCTTCTGCTGAACCACTTCTCCATCGTGCCTCCTTTTGCTGACACAGTGGGCTGATCACCTGCTTGTCTGAAACTGACTGATCCAAAGAGTTTCTGGCTCTCTGTGTTCAGTTGTGTTTGGTGGTCAGGGTGCCTGCATTTATGACAGGTATCTTGTGTGCCTTTCATGACTGAACATAGGGCTGGTCCCAACACTGCTCTGCAGTATTAATGGGGCTTGATCAAACAAACAAACAACAAACTCCTCCTGCTTTGTTGTGACATGGATTGATATCAGTAACTCCACAGTTAGTCGTTTGGTGGTCGGGGTGCCTGCATTTATGGCAGGTATCTTGTGTGCCTTTCATAACTGAACATAGGGCTGGTCCCAACACTGCTCTGCTCCTGCTTTGTTGTGACATGGATTGATATCAGTAACTCCACAGTCAGTTGTTTGTGGTTGAGTGAATAAGTTGCTCACCTCTGAATGCGAAGGCCCATGGTTTGAATCCTGTCTGTGTCTTAATCACTTGGCCACCTCACCTCCAAACCTTCTTCGTTCACAAACTTTTATTTTGGAAGCCAATTTTCCACTGTCAAAGAATGTCCTTTCTCCATTTTCAACTTCAATCTACTGAGCTTTTTTGTCAATTCCTAAGCTCTTTATGTATTTATTATTTATTATGTTCAGTTAAACCCACCATTCATTGATCACAATTTCGGCCATGTTATTGCATTGAACTAAAGCATAATTTTGATTTACTTTCAGGAATCTGATTCTCACGGCAAAAAATTGCAAACTTTATACACTTCTCGGGGATATTTCAATGCAGAACAGGTGATGTGTTCATATTTATTTTAAAATTTACAAGAAATCTAATAATCTTAATTAATTTTCAGATATATCACATTATACCTCTTTGATTTGATGTGCTTTGGTTTTATACATTTGCTAGAATAGAAACAACCAATTTTTATATTACAGTAGACCATGCTTAAGTTGAAGTTGCTTGAGCATGTACATACACGCATGCATGATACAATATTATTTTCAATGACCTTAGGAAAGCCCAATGAATATGTTGAACTTTGGATGTGTTGATATTTTTTCCACTCCCCCAATGTCATCAACTTAAACTCAACCAATATGATATTAGATTTTTATTTTAAAAACTCAGCCAATATAGTGTCTTCAACAAAAACAAAACGTTTTGTTCTTTCAGTTCAGTTTGATAAAGATTTACAAACCTTGAATATTGTTTTGTTTTTTCCCTCCTTTTATGTATTGTTTGATTGTTACAGGCAGCTCAAATCTTGTATGAACTTCCCCGACCTGCTGATAAAATTGAAGCCCTTCGAATGCTTGAACCGGTAAGGTATAACCCCCTGCCCCCGTCAGTCATATGTTTTTATTTGTAAAAAATAATGTTGTGATTTTTTTGTTTGTTTTCTTTTTGCTGTAGACTGGGTCCCTGTTTATCAATAAATCAATGGCAAGTTGAAATGAATAGAAATAGACAAACTGTACTTCTCTATGAAATCTTTGGCAACAATCAATGATGTTACAGAAACCTTTAACCATTTTATAGTTCTACTATAGCCAACTCCATTTAATTGCAACACAATGGAAGCGGCCAAATTTTTTAGATTATCCGAAGTTGCAATTAAGCAGTGATTTTTATTTTTTATAGAGAATTTATTAATTCTGTTTCTTGGGAAAAGTTGCGATAAAGTGTAAATTGTGATTAACAGAGTTGCGATGAACCGGAGTTAACTGTACTCTATAATTATAAATAAGGTGGCAATGTGGTAAGACAGCAGCTTCCAAGGGGAGGGTCATGGGGTCCGGTCTCACTCCAGGCACTACGTTGTTTTCTTGTGAGAAACTTTACTCCAATTGCCTAACTCAAACTAGGTGTAGAAATGCACCAATTTTTAAGTCTTCCTTTCTTATCCAGTTCCCTTTTACCATCAAAGTGCAGGGCCAGCTCTATCAGGCTGGATTTCTCTGGATCAACATATTAGGCCAAGCAGGTGATCAACCCACTGTGACCAATTTTTAAGTGAGAGTTGGAAAAGTTTGTGGTGGTAGACAAGTGTCCTGTTTGCTTCATCATATAGCCCACCAAAGCCGGATTACCCATCGGTTTGATGAGCCTCAAGGCTTTTAAGGATCTACATTCTATTGCTGTCTGACTAGTCTCATCGGAAAGAGCTGGCTTTTTGCTGGTCAAAAGTAAAAGATAATTTTGATGCAAAAAGAAAAATTTTACTTAGTGTGTTTGATGAAGAAAGTTCATGAAGCATTCATAGAGAAAACGCACATGAAATATATTAATCACTGTGTCTCTCAAATGTTTGTCACCTTTACAACAGAGATTGTGCAGAATGACGTGTCGAGAAGCAAGACCAATAATTGAGTCAGTCAGCATTCACAATGACAGACTCATTGCCCTAGATTGCATCAAAAGGTAGGCAGTCTAGATTATGTTATTTTTTATTACAGGTGTCAGCGGGTGAGTGGTCGGATGCAGAGGGCTGGGGCTCAAAATCCTGCTAGGGGATAATTTTTTCTCTCTGGTCACAGAGGTTTCAAGGCCTCAAGTCCTACTTGCTCAACTTGAAAATTATTCAAAGATACAGGTTCCCTGTACACACAAATAAAACTTTTACATCAGATGCTATTGTGGAAAACTCCCTATCATGGAATCAAATTTATGTCTCCAAAATTATATCCTCATGAAAATTGCCATTTTTAATTGATACTATCATTTCTATATCATGAAGAATAAGCCTGTCTGAGGGATTTATTTCAAACTCATTCCACACCAACAGATTTTAAGAGGATGATTTTATTTTTTCTAAATTGAATGGTGTGATATTAGTCTGGGCCTAGAGCATTGACTATTATAAAGAACTCATTATAGACGAGTCTTAAACAATGAACAAAAATTATTTGAAAGGAAAAGAATTGTCATTTCCACTTTCTCTCTCCACCGAAAATGTTTTTTCAGGGTTCTCACCGACAGCCAGTCAACCCTCGGAGAGGAATACTCACTCAGTACCCACATTTATGAAAATGATAAATGCCGAGCCCGAGCTATCCAACAGACGGTGCGTTCAGATGTTGCCGACATCGTACCCGCAGGAGGTCATCAAGGGTACGCTTCATTGGGAGCCCTTTACTCCCAGGCCAGACCTCTTCTAACAAACCTGTATGGTGACATCGTCTCACAGACAGAAGGAGCACCTGTAAGTTTACTTTTATTAGTTAGGTTTTCATTGGGGAGATCTTTTCCCCAGATTCAAAAGCTTTATGATGATTATTGGTTCAACACAGGGATGTACAAGGTACTGACAACAAAACCTTTTTAACAAAAAGGTATAAGTAGAGTTGAAAATGGTTCAGTGTACTGCTTATGATGTCAGAACCAATGATAGGGAGTGGGCTGATCTCCTTCTTGTCTGAAATCCTTGGATCTATAGCACTTCCAGCTCTGTCATGTTTGGCCACACATGGTGATTGGGACATGTACATTTGGATAGTTTACGAAAAATTTAAATAACACGAGTTGGGAATACATTGACTCAACTGGAAAACAGCCGACACATTGTGGGGAATATGGGAAACTTTACACAGATGCATGCACTGAGTAATGATAATGTTTGTGTTTCTATTTATAGGGTCATGGCAAGATCCATATCTTGCCTACAGCTGAACCCGGTGTGATTCCCTCTCTGTACACCGGCCATCCATCTTATGCCTATCCACCTGACAAACCCTATGCTGAGGTACGCGCCTATCCAGGCTCCACAGGTTATCCGAGTCAGATAAACACAATTAGCGACTATCCTGGTGGAGCCCCTCCTCTTGGCAACCATAGTGGGGCCCCAGCACCAACCGGATTCCAGAATCTTGAAGAAGGAAGAGCGGTTTACTAACAATTCATGTCATCGTTACTACATAATAAGTGTATCAACTTTATTTGATAACTTCATTAATAATCAGTATTATGGAAATCAAAATGACCTGTGTAAGAATTACTGTATATATATTATTTTTGTTTATTTCAATGCTTTATTTCAAAACTAATAATAATAAAGTGGTTTCCTGCCCCAACTATGACAAAGATTTAAACGTCTTACTTACATTGTTTGGTTAAATCTTGAGATTAAAAGAAACATTCATTTATTCAATAATTTTTATTGAGTAAAAGAGGTGTTCTATATATTAATGTCTCCCTCACATTTTGTGGACTTTTCCCTCACAGCAATAGCTCTGTACTTTACAGTACAGACATTTTGTTGTGTGGAAGACTTGAGTGCAAAGTTTTGTTTGCAATAGTTTGCTTTGTTTTGTAAAAGATGAAAAGAAGAACAAATCATTTGGGATGTTGTAACTCTTTCAGAGTCCCAATTTAAAAATTACACATGATAATAGACCTTGGAAGAAGGAAGTAATCATTAATAATCATTTCAATACGCATGCAATGCCATGTGTAAACATTATCTGTGTCAAACACAGGGTTTTAATAAATATACACATCAAGATAAGAATACACACCATAAGTATACACATTGTGACAGACAACACACTATTACTATATCTATAACAATACATACAATATGACATATAACTAAACATTGTGACAAGCATACTAGACATGACACATACACAAATTGTGACAATACACTAGCTATGACAAGCAATCCAGCATAGATGTCATTTTATTGTAACATATTCGTTGTGTTTCCAATAATTAGATAGCATGAACTGCACTTTTGTTTCCTCACACACTACATCCATTTAAAATTTGCCAGTTATGAAATAAATTCATAAGAACTTGAAATTCTTCGTGGCGTTTTTTTATTTCCCTTCTTCTCGTTTCACTTTCACTCAGGCATTTTTCACTTTTGTCAAATCAAAAGATTATATGGAGTACCCAGTGGCTCTGAGGTAGAGTTCTGGCCTTTGAAGCGAAAGGTACCGGGTTCAAATCCCAGTGGCGACAGTTGAAGGTAGGTGGGATCAAGAACCTAGTCCTATCGGAGACGGACGATAAATTCTGAGGTCCCATATGCAAGTTGTGCACGTTAAAGAACACTTGGCAGTTAGAAATCGAGAAGATTAGGCCGAAAGGCCACAGTCCGGGCAAAATGAATTCCTACCATAAAAAGTCACAGTGGGTTGATCACCTGCTTGGCCTAATATCTTGATCCAGAGTAGATTTGCCCCATAGAGCGGGCTCTGCACTGTAATGGTAACAAAGAACTGGATAAGAAAGAAAGAGAAAAATTATATGAGGATGGCATATGTGAAGCTTCTGACTGACAAAGTAAAACAAAGTATCAACACAACAGACATGCTAGAGATTGAGATTGAGAGGGAGCAGACTGGCATCTCGCCATGTGCGCACACATCGAACGATTATTTAAGTCCCTAAGTTATTATTGGTGAATTATAAGGGATCTGGTTAATTCCCTTTGTTATCAGGAATAACGAGACCTCCGAAATAACGAGAGTAATAAAGTACCTACTGGTGGAATTAAAACAGGGCGGTGAATAGAATATACATGCAATCGACCAGTAATCGTTGACATTCACGAGGAGAACAAATTAAATCAATCAAGAAAAAGTGAGCAGTTTGTTGAGCACCAACATAAATATCAGCTTTATTGAAGCCAAGCCCACAATGGCAAATTCTCTCAGTTCTTACTATAGCTGAGGGGTGTACACAAGGGCAACAGTAATTTGACCTAATATAATCCAAAACGTATCCGTCATCTCAACGGAATCCTCGTCCTAAAGTCAATGTCCAAACCATTGGTCAAGTAATACTGGTTTCACGTTTTCCTCATTTCACAGATTCCCCAAAGATCATCTACAATAAGATAGTTAACTTGGCGTATTTCACTATATGAGTGAGGACATTTTAAGAGAAGTTCTCACCTTATGTGATAATTGTGCCATAACATGCACTGGAGAGAACAAATTTTATGATGTTGGTGCGACATTTTTTTTGTTCACATAATTTTGATAAAAGAATGCATGATTGTCTCGAAAGCGAATCCCCCGACTATATGTTCCACTTTGTTAGATGTGCTTACAAATGTTATGGACACAGTGGACTGATCACTCAAAAGACAACTAACTATAATAATTCTTCAATCCATCTTGTTTCTATCTCTTTGGTCAGTCAGCCATGTTGTATGGTCATCCGGACACGTGTGTCCGAAAAAATGAGGGGGGGGGGGGAGGCAGGACTACCAGACCTCTGCATCCAAGTGAGGTGACATAACTACTGACACCCCCATTGCTTTCTAATTAGCTGTAGGGACAGATGACAACAAACAGTCACATCAGTTAAGAGAAAAACACATCACTTAAGAGAAAAACCTTCAATATTAATATGTACATCACAGTTTATTTTCGGCATAGAAATTTTTTAGACAGATGACTGCAAAGTACATTCTATTATCAGACATCCTCCTCGCATTTTGTCATGCTATGTAAACTTGCAGCACACACCAGTTTCATTCAAAATAATCTCTATATATATATACAAATACTTCATAATAAGTCAAACACAGTCTACACGTTAAGGCTATCGCATATTTTGGTGTTTTGCATTTTAATTAACTCTTTCTGTACCAGCGGCCAGTGCTGCCCAAGTCAAACGTACCAGCAGTCGCTCTATATGGAAGGTTTTAGTTGCTTGCCTAAAACTCCCTGGTACTTTTTAAGGGGTTTGGGAATTTTGGGGGCGAGTACGGAAAGAGCTAATAATAGTGTGATGTAAATACCCATAAAATCAAATAGGTAACAAAAAATACATTGTGACAAACAATAGAGAAAGTCTAACACAAATGGAGAAAATCGAATGACATCATCACTTGCACTGAACATTATCCCCCCTCTAGTCACCCGGGGTCCTGACTGTAAAGGACTGGGTAAGAAATACAATATAATCAGATTTTTCTTACTAGTTAAGACCTAGACTGTCTACCGTCTTCTGACAAAGTAGGAGGTCTAACTCTTTCTTTATTCATACATTTTGATTCCTGGTTCCTGGAGTAAAAGTACACCTTTTCTTTTTGGTCTTGTCCGTTTGTTTGTCTGTCTGATCAAACCCCATTTCTACCGCAGAGCAGTGTAGGGGCCAACCCCATGTTCCCAGCGGCGACAGCTGTTGTTTTTCTTCATAAAACTTGGTAAAACCTATTCGCCACTCTCCTGATCCTATGAAGGTAGGTGGGATCAAGAACCTAGTCCTAACGGAGACGGACGATAAATTCAGAGGTCCCATGTGCAAGTTGTGCACGTTAAAGAACCCTTGGCAGCAAAATTACTTCCTACCACAAAAAAAGTCAGAGTGGGCTGATCACCTGCTTAGCCTTGTATCTTGATCCAGAGTAAATCCGCGTCATAGAGTGGGCCCTACATTGTAATGGTAACAGGGAACTGGATAAGAAAGAAAGAACTTTAAAACAGTGTATCCTACCCCAACAGAGTCTTGAATTTCATTTGTCCAATTTGAGCCGAGCAAGGTTCTAACTAAAAAATTTAAAGACATTGTGCTTGGAGGTTCAGAACCTTTCAATGGGCATAAAGAGTTAGAGATGTTCCTTTGACTATTTCTGTAACTTTAAAAACAGTATCTCATCATTGATTCTCTGCTCAAACAGGTCCAAGTCAGTTCTTTTGTGGAAACTTAACCTTTAACCAGGAGCATGCAGGTAAATTTGCTCTGGGGCTCAACAGGCAGCTCACACTGTATACTCACATAGAGAATTATTAGACAGAGTAAACACAGGAGGACGTAACTTCCATCTACCCAAAATTTACACACAAGAATTTCTTAGTTACTTCCCTTTACTTAAACATAGGTGAAATGTCCTCACACTGCAAACAAGAAATAAATCTGGGTAGACAATATTCCTGTGTCTTTGTCATTCCCTAGGGAATTGAGAAGGACAGAGGAGTGTATTGGCCTGCCAGAGTTTTAAAAAACAACAACACTAATTAATGTATTCAGCAGCCAGTGGTGGTGTCATAATATAATACCAGGAAGAGTAAAGAAACACAACCTATGACCCAAGCTACATCGGGACTTGTCCTTAAACAAACACAACAAACAATTACCACATGTTCACTCTGTGCCAATGAGATGTTGCTTTGAAATTCAAATATAAAATGTGACCTGTTATATCACCTCCGCACCGAATGTATAATCTAGCTTTCGTTCTTTCTTTATCAATAACCTTTTAGTACTTTTCGGTGTAGGTGTATAATCTAGCTATGAGCCCAAATAACTTATTTCAGGTCAAATTTAGTAAAAAATTCACAGGTCACTATTTTTCACTCTTTCTGTTACAGAAAATCATGAAATAAAGTGTAAAACCCTTTCACAAAGATGTTTATTTTTTAAAATCTTTTTGTTTGGACAGTCTTATTTTTTTCTTTAAATCTTTGTCATGAGTATTTGCGTAGTACCATAACTTGAATTCTTCTACCTCAGCCAAATATCAAGAAACTGGGGTCAAATTACTCGGGATGGACATCACTGTCACAGATATTAATCCTTTTCTTAGCAAGTCTTACAAAGATATCAATGTAACCTGATTTTAATCACACATACAAAAGATGACTTTCTGTTGAAAGTGTTTATGACATATCATACCCCAACAGAATCCTGAATTTCATTTGGTCCATTGGGAGCCCAGATAACAAAATTCTAACTAAAAAATAACATGAAGACATTGTGCTAAGAGGCTCAGAACCTTTCAATGAGCATAAACTTTAATGAGTATAAAAATTAAAGCTCAAAATTTCACATAGCTATTGATGTATCTTATGTTAAATCTATGACCTCGGGTTTCTCAGATATTTGGATCAATCTAAGTTAGAACCTTGTTAATCCGAAATTGTGATACGTCGAAAGACACAATGTTGAGAAGTCAATGACAGCATACCATGAATCATAAAAACATTGACAAAAGAATTTAACATATTAATTCCTCAAAGCTTGTAACCTGGAGAGAAAAAAAAAGACAAAAAGAAAATGATGTGTACAACAGAAACAAAGGTTATCATCAGTATCAAAACCAATACAAAAATGACAAAACAAACAAAATAAAATATAAACACACAAACAATTCTAGCATATCTTTATATCTATAATTCAATTCTCCAGATCTCTTCACATATTATCATCTTAATGAATAATTGATAAGGAGTTTTAACACTTTTTATGCTATTTTCAACCATGGTCAAAATTTCTGATTGTGTCCACCAGTGCCAACTTCGACCAGAATCAAAATTACACTACAATGGCAATCAGAGGCGAATTAGAAATCTATAAAGCAATAACTATTATTGAGTTACTTCTCTTGGTTCAAAACATCGATATCTAGCTGTAATATTTCAAAAGGCAAATTCAGTGAAAAAAAACTGTTTTTACATAGATACATGCAGTAAACTATGTTGATACATGCAGTAAACCATGTAATTTCATAGAAATAATATGTCTAATTGATGTGACTTAAATTCTGAAGATTTTAGAGAAAGAGAGCTGATTCTTGGACTAGTTTTGAAAGAATTGTGACGATACTTGATTCGTTTTATTAGGCCATCTCTAGTTTAGGGCATATAAATCTTTTTCTGACATGGGTCATTTTCTGTGCTCTCCACAAAGGGATATAGGGTGAAAAACAGGCGGCATAAAAAGTGTTCAACAATTTTCAACATTACCAAAATTTGCATGAATAAAAATAAAACATCTATAGAAAGATAATCAGACAGTTTGGGTATGAGGCCCTTGACAAAAAAGAAAAAACTACTGAAAATATAAAATAAAATAAATGTAAATAAATAAATCAATGTAGTATACGACCGACTGACCTCCGAGACAAGTCATCTTCCTTGCTGTTTTCCCCTTCAGCGCTGACAGATTTCACAGAAGTAGACGGGGCCTTAAGGTCTTTCAGTTGGTCCATAACTTCAAGGCCATTTTCTTCAGCTACTTGCGATATGAGAGACTCAACCTGGTCTTGCGGTGTGGACAATGTCATCGCTGAGCCCATGCTTCCTTCAAGGGTCTGAAAACAATGTCAGGTATACAAAAAGCATATCAGGATATTTTGAAATAAGAAGTCAAAATTTGAAGACGATTTTTAATTTTAACAATAAACTTGTGACTAGATCTAGATGACATGACGCCAAAATAAATTCTTAACTCCCATACGACAATTCTGACACCATCTATTGACCATTGACCCGCTACGCGTAACACAGTGCTTCGTTCAGTCAGTCCGGCCATCCCACTTCATCTAGTGATGAAGCTGCCGCTACTGTTGTCAAAATTACTCATTTTTGTTTAGTTTATAAAATCTGATTATTCTTTTACCTTTAAGATTTTTGCATCATCAATGGGGGGGAGGGGGGGGGGGTTTAGATGCTATTATATTGCATCATCTGATGCTATCTTTGATTTATATTATGGTAAAAAGCGTCATAGTTTTAACACATCACGAAATGTAAAAATACAGGACCCATCAGCAACATTTCATGATGTCACTACACAGAAGGAGGGCAAATGTACGGGACCAGTCGCCAACGCAGGTGTGAATTTTTTCAATGAACAATTTTCCTTACAGCTGTTCTGACATCCAGGTCCTCAAACTGCTTTTCAAACTTGGCCATTACTTGTTCAACCTGGAATGAGAAAAGAAAACAATCACAACAAATTATATTCTAATGATAATAAATAGCAACAATAATAATGATGATAACAATCATGACATCAATCAAGTTAATAATGAATCCAATCAATAAAATTTTCAAAAAATGTAAAAAGTCAATTAATTGTGTTTAACATTTATCATCAAATGTCTATAAACAATCATATACCTGATACACAAATAATTTTCCGTACACATTTTATAAAAGTCTCCAGTCCAGCACGTATTCCTTGTTCTCTCTGGGACCGAGGAAAATGGTCGAGGAATCTGTGAAACGAGTATCATTACGAGTATGGTTGGGACATTGACTTGAGGACAAGGAATACGTGATGGGACTATATTTGATATTGGTGTTAAAAAGGTTTTCTAGAACAAAGTTCTACCTTCTCCAGATCCATGGAAGACATGGCTTTGTCCAGGGACTTACACACCCCTGCAATGTCTTTGGTCACCTGGAATGAGAGGGTGATATAACATTTCATTATATTATGGTTGTTGATAAAGATCACATTGTTTGAAATGAAATGGCACAGGAAAATATTCAAAACAAACTTTTCAATACTAAATCAAGATAAGGAGAAGACCATGTCAATATCAGCTATTGTTTTGTGTTGTGGCCAGCTCCATGTCCAGCATTGCTGAACAAAGTGCTGGAAAAACTCTGGATCAGGTAGATAAGGCAAGCAGGCGATCACCCACTGTGCCCTGAACCTGGAATGGCACATTAAGCGTCACATTTTCAGGTGTTGCCAAATTTTGGGCCATAACAATATTTACTGTTGCCTTGGTGGTAAACCCCTCAGATGAGTAGATTTTGACACATTAGGCGGGCTATTGTTGTTAAATCCCTTTTATTTTTAGCTATAAGCATGTGCTCGTTACAGCGCAGTGTCATCATCATAAGACTAGCAGGTGATCCTCAACTTGTGCTGCATCCATGAAGCGTGTTGTGTGTTGAGATATGTGTGGGGAAGAGGTGGTGTCTGTGTTCTTTAAAGAGTGGGCAATACTTGAGTCATATTAAATAACAATATTGCTTGGAACGGTCCCTGCTATCAACACCTTATTGTGGTGGGATCATTTGTGTGTTTCTATGACAATGAGAGCTAGGCAAGCGGGAGCAAGGCTCCTGATAGGGTTAACCATGCTGGTCAGGTCAAGTGAGATGAAGCCAGACAAAGATTGATCGACGGCCAGGTAGGAGGCTTTACGGTGGCAGCTCCACCACCTACCTACGATGAAAACAGATATAATTATGATCTTAATACATATATATCATATTACTATTTGACAACAATAGTATCAGTTTGACTCAAATAAAACTAAGACTACTGATGCAGGTCTACAAACTGATTGTTTTCGTTCTTCAGCCACAGTACGTGTAACTGCCAAGCAGAGTCACGCCCAGTCCTATATTCAGCATTGCTAAGCACAGTGGTGGAAAATCTCTAGATCAAGTAGATAAGGTCAGCAGGTAATCAGAAACGTTCCTGAACCTTAACTAGAATAACGAGAGACAGTAATACGTACATTCTTCAGCGCCAGGCCAGTCTGGACTTTGGCTTGTACTGCATCGATTCGGGCAGAGAATCTCAGATAATTCAACGACTCATTCTTCTTCCTAATAGCATTTTCTGCATAAATTTGAGCACCTTCTACATTTTTTTGCATCAAAGCCTGTGGAACAAACATTTATAGTTTTAAGTTTGTTATATGTTAGTTTTACACCCTTGACAACTCATTATAGGCCATTTTAAAGGAGGGACCTCACAAGTTATAGTTCATCTCCGTCAATAAGCAATCCACAGGACCAAAGCCATAAAAAATCTAAGAAAGTCCAAAGAAAATTCCTACCTCATAACTAAGATTCGAACCCAGGACCTTCTGCACAGAAAGTGAATATGTTACCACAATGCTATGACACCTGTACAAACATTTACATTTTATATGGTAGACACATGATTCAAAACCCTGTTATTGCATCTAATTCTTGGCATCTTTTATTTTCCCAGGAGGCAAGGTGGTTAAGATAGCAAACCTTACTTCAATTGACTCACTCAACACAGCAACTTAGCATTTTTCACTGTATAATGAGCGAGGACAATTTAAGAGTTGATTTAAGAGTTTAAAGGTGCTTCACTTCTAAACACAAAAGTTTCACAATTTTCCGATTTCCGAAGAAGACTAAGGCAAAGTGTGTTGAGTCAAACATTGCCTAACAAAAAGGGACATCATTCTCCAGCTGACCTCTGTCAAATTGCTTTAGTTTTTAATCTTATTATCAATGATCAACAAACTTTGGAAAGGGTGTCAATTCTCAACCGAGAGTTTGGGAAACTGAGATAGACCAAAATTCTATTCAGAATTGATAAACTTGTCACTTGTCCGCTTCATGACACAGAGTGACATATGAGGACGCCCCATTACAAACAACGAATGATCAACATTTCAATCTTTTATCTTCAGTCGTCTATCAAGTCTGAGACACCCCAGACACTTCAAAGTGGTAAGAAAGAACATTATCATTCCATTATATTTGAAAAAGTTTTAAAGTTTTATGCCATTTTCAAAAGAAAGGTCATATCAAAGTTAGTTCAACAGAACTTGAGAAGATTCCACCTGAATCTCCAGGACCAGAAGAACCATAAAACCTCTGAAAGCCCCCCCCCCCCCCCCCCCCCCCTAAAAATCTTGTACACACAGAGGGACTTGAACCCAGACTTCCGCATCCAGAGGCAAGTAACTTAACCACTACACTACGGGACCACCAACACACCCCTCATTATTTTATTGATGGATTGTCATGCAAAATCAAGAACATATTCTCTCAGAAAAAGAGAGGAAAGGAAAAGGCTGAGGGCAATAAAAGAGACATTGATGATGCATCAAGTAGGAGAGGTGTGTGGAAAGAGAGGTTTGTATTTTACCTTCTTCACTTTTCCTTGCTGGACTTTTTGTTCCTTCTCTGCTTTCATGGCTAGACGATCCAACTGCTTGGCGGTAAACTAGAAAAAAAATATGTAAACCAGACCGTAAAAAAGTCCAAATATATTTTAATCACTCCAAATAAAATATTTTTAATCGTAATGTGACAGTGACAATGGTGTTAACTTCAAGGTATGAAAAGGTAAAAAATGAATTAAAGGTATAAGGAAAAAAGGTAACAGTGGTGATAACAGCTTTAGAGGTCATATATCGGTGATTAATAATAATGATAATGACAAATATAAAGATAATTCAGAAGTAGTAAAAAAAAAAAATTACCCGCAGTTGAAACAGCATATCTGGGGAAAACACATGATCAAAAAATTAGTTTAAAAAACAACTTAGTAAAATTTAAATAATTATTTTTATATATAAATAAAAATGGTAAAATGTCTTAAAGTAAATGTAAGAGTACAGATTAAAATTCTTCAACATCAAGATACCTGGATTATTTCACCAATGAAAATGAGCATTCACATGTCACTCTTTCACTCTTTTCTTTAAAAAGTGAAAAATTGATCCCAGGAGCCCCGTCCCCCCATTGAAGAGCTTCCATAGAGACTCATTCCATTTCCCTTTAAATTCAGTCATGATATTCTTAGTGAGAAAAGCGTACAGATAGACACAACTAATCCATGTACATGGGATTGCCAGGGATTTGATTGTCTTGACTTCAGAACAGAAAACAAACCAAGAGACAAGACTTAAAAACCCTGTGGACAGTAGAGTCTAATTATAATTGCGAGACAAAAAAATGTACACAACACATTGAAAATGATCAGATACTTTATTCACTTTAAACAATAACATTAAGTCATGAACACCATTATTGGTACCAGAAAGTAGAATTTCAACCTTTGATGTCCATTCATAATGATAAATGTAACTATCTTTTGGATCCTGACCACTCATGCCAAATGAGTTGTTGGATTCCCTCTGAGATGCAGTGGCAAAATATAAGCCCATGAATTGGGAGACCTGTGGCTCGAATCCTGGCCATATTAAAAAGAATTCTACCCCCGCCCCCTCCTTTGAGGATTCATCAAGTTTAAGTCCTATCCAGGAGTCAAAAAGGGTAAAGTAATCCTGGAGAATAGTGCCATCAATAATAGGATTGTCGATGTCACAAAGTTGTTCCGTTCTCCCTGATCCCTAAACAGTAATTTGCAATATTTATAAAAGAAAAGATAAACATTCCTATTTTTGATGGCACTACAGAGACTAGTGATGGCACTACAAAGACTTCTTCTTCTTCTTGTTTCTTATCCAATTCCCTTTTACCATTACAGAGTAGGACCAGCACTATGAGGCTGGATTTCTGTGGATCAAGATATTAATATTAAGCCAAGCAGGTGATCAACCCACTGTGAACTACAAAGACTACAAAGGACTATTTAGCTAAAGGTAGTGTCAACTGCAACAGCAGTTGCCGTCGTAATTCACAAGTACATATTCCACTGTGATGACCGTAATCGAGACTAGCGTCTCACCAACAGATGCCTGTGTGACTTTGACCGTATAACAGTTTTTCCAAATCGCACTTAAAAACTACACAGTGGGCTGATCACCTGCTTGTCTGAAACTCGCTGATCCAAAGAGTTTCCAGCTCTGTGTTCAGACGTGTTTGGTGTTCAGGGTGCCTGCATATATGGCGGGTAACTTGTGTGCCTTTCATGGCTTAACATAGGTCTGGCCCCAAAACTGCTCTGTGGTATTAATGGGGCTTGATCAAACAAAAAACAAAACTTAAAAACTTTCTTAAAATTCTTTTCAGTAAATTTGGAGCTGTTTTAAAAGTCAGTTTAGCACCGCTGGTAAATGCATTATAAGCAGATTACAAAGTCTCATGACAAAAAACGACTTTAAAGTTGGTATTTTTCTCTTCCCTATTTTAGAAGTCATTAAATATTCGTGAAAATTTATCAATACATTTTCTGCGATTGAAACTACAAGTGAAAATACATAGCTAAGCTAGGGTTTCGTTTTGTGGCCAACAGTCATTTCTCCCACCTTTAGACACACTATGTTTTTTACTATACTTGGATCAGTAGAGGTACTAGTTCTGTTCAAGTTCAATGTACGATATTGAGTCAACTTGTGTATTTTAAATTCTTTTTTGTTCTGTTTCTTTAGTTTAAACTCTTTTTTCTTTGTCATTTTATATTTAAATTCAATTCAATTGTTGATTATTTGTTGGATGTATGGGCCAATGGCCTAAAATTAAATTCACCTTTGATGCATGTGTGCATAAAAATTATTTTATTATTGTCCCATTTTTGGGATTTATTTAAGATTGTTGGGTTTTTTTCTACTTCTTTCTTTCTTTATCAATAACCTTTTCCTATCTACCTGATCCAGAGTTTTTCCAGCACTGTGTTCAGCACAACAAAATAAAACGGTACCACTGAGTAGTTAAACGTAAGTAAGCATTATAATAAGTATAATGTTATGTTTGTTTTTTTTTATGTTTTAAGGCTCTATCGACACAGGTAGGTCATTTCAAAGCAATCTTTTTTATTAAAGACTCATAGTCATAGGGCCGGAGGGTAACTCAAAGACCCTGTTCGAACAGGTTAGGTTCTCATAGTCATAGGGCCCTGATTTACGATGATGAAGGAGAAAAAATTAAACTGCCTTTCACAAATGTGTTTATTATGGATTACGACGGGAGCTGCCGTCACTATGGGCGCAAATGTTGATAATAGATTATGACGTAAATTGCCATCGCATTGGACGCAAATGTTGATTATGCTGGAAACGGCCGTCGCAGTGGACATACTTTTGTCGAGTGCGACAGTGGTTAACTAGCTACCTCACTACCTTGCCTTCTTAGCTAAAACTGAATTGTAGATCATAGTCACATGATAGTTTCCACCACAGAACACGTATTAGCACACACCTCCCTATGGCAGAGACTGTATCTCACCTAAAGCATAGTAAAGGCAAAGGCAGTGGCTTGTGAACAGGAACAAAGTCAAGATTCCAAGAAAAACTGAACTGAACAAGAGTAAGAGTGTCAAGAGATTCTTAGATCATTAGAAGGTATCTAGAAGACAGAGACAACAAGGAAGAAAACAATAATCACCGCAGTACTTACCATCCATTTCAAATGTTTAAGAAACAGGTCGTAAGTCAAACTAGAGTCTAAACAGTCTATTTTTTAGATACACTTCTATTGCTCAATGACCATCAACGGATGACTGTACTGTACCAGGGAAATCTTCGTGACGTCATAATGAAAACAAGGAAATGGAATGCCCAATCGGTGAAAAATAGTATCACCATTTTACTTGTCCATTATTGGCCATCATCTAATCTGATTTTTGATAACAAAACAACACAACAAACAAACAAAAACAAACAAAAACTAAAAAAAACGTTATTAGACCCTTCTCCCCGTCTCGTGGCGGTAAAGATGGAGGCAGCCAGTGGCAGAGAAAGGCGAAATAAAGGGTTTTCTTTACACATGAATGTTGTTTTCTTTGTACATTGTGTATTTATGTAAGAGCGTGAGCGGAGAAGGATAACAATGAGATAGTATTATCAACATGAATGAAATAGATATCAAATTATTTAGAAGGTAGACAAAATATATATATATTTTTTTAAACAGCGTTGTTATGTTGTTTGTTATACGCTTCTTTACGTCTAGCGCACTACCACTGACGCTTGGTCAATAATGATTATAATGATGTTTTTCTCCTCTGTGACCCACCTTGTTGTGGTGGAGATGCTTGAATGGTCTAATGACTTTGAGGGCTATACGAAACATGTGCAACCATATTGAGAATGCCTCAAATGAAGATCCTGACCAAGACGTTACAGGGCCCGTACAGGGCCCGGTAAACGGCCCTCGAGTGGCAGCCCCACCACTTATCTAGGTAACAGGGGGGGGGGGGGTAATCTCCTACTTACCCCAACCAAATTGATTCAAAGAAATAGGCGAATGTCCGACTCAAGGATTGATTACACGGTGACGACGCATGAATGGAAAAGGACTAAGAATCATGATCAGAGGGACATGGAATACTAGATCCATTAAGGGTATAGAAATAGAGTTAGTAAATGAAGTTTTAAAAATATGTTAAATAGACATTTAAGGAAAAACAGAAACTAAAAAGAAAGGCCAGGGAATAGAGAATCTAGGTAGTCATACACTCCTCTATTCGGGTGTCAATGCTAATGAAAGAACAAGAGCATGAGTAGCTTTATTACTAAGAAACAATTTGTATGAACTCTGTGACTTTAATTTCATACACGAGCGACTCATAGAGACTAATATTGAATCCAAATCTAAGAACATCAAATTAATTGTAGGATATAGTCCAAACGAAGATGCATCAAAGGGAGAAAAAGAAGACTTTTATCACCAGTTACAAATAGCCACTGATAACACCAGACGAAACCAAGAAATTATAATATTAGGTGATCTAAATGCTAGGGT
>JARBEQ010241998.1:0-11899 GCA_030265355.1 Tritonia tetraquetra | reverse complement strand
TTGTTTATTCTTAACATGTTTTATTGGACACTGATTTCCTCGCCTACACCTCTTTACAGCTCCCCAAAAGAGTTTTTAATTTTCTCTGAAATTTTCTTCTAACTTTTCTCCAAATTTTTCCCATTGTTGTTGCTTGGATAATATATCATGTACAGTATTGAAAGCTATCTTTAACCCAACACACTACTGAGTTTAATAAACATCTCATCACAGACTTCCGCTTACCGATCAAATGTTCGTGGACTGTGAACAGGATTAGGCTCCGACTTGATGGACCTCGTCAAATGCCATAACACATTGAACTTTTTAAAGGCAGCAATTCTATCATCCTAATGGTCATAAATGGAAACAAAACATACGATTTTACGAAAAGCAGCAAAATGTAGGTGTAGAAACAAATAAAATAAAATATTATTGTTATCCAACTGTAAAAGTATAAGTGGCAAATCAGGTCAAAGTTTTTAGGGGGCTAAAAATAGTCTTTGATCTTTGTTTCATGTGCTAAACAAAGAGATATGACAAAGAGGTTCAAATTGTTCTGTGTTATATCCTCACATCATAACGTTTTGTCTGGTTTTGATGCTCTATTTCTCCTTGTTATAAGATTAACCGTGGTAAATTTTCAAGGTTATAAAAATCAGATGACCACAATAAAATATTTTACCTACATCATACAAAAAGGTAAGGTGTGGAGCAAGATAACCATAAACACTGTGAATTCTCCCAGTTCTTACTACAGCTGAGGGGTGACCACAAGGGCAACAGTAATTTGTTTATTAGCCTTATTCTACGAGGATAGTAAAGGATGATCTATAGCATTTCCAGCTCTATGTTTGGTGCCTGCAATCACTTCAGGTGTGTGTGTGTCTTGTACTGGGTTTGTGGCAAAATGGACCTGATCAAACAAACAAACATAAGCTTTGAATACATCTTTAAAGCTATGATGTATTTCTTCCAACCTCCGACTCGCTGATGAGATCCTGTCCGATGACATCCTCACACAGATTAGAGTTGGGAGTGACTTGGTGGAGAGTGTGTAGGAGTCCCACAGCTTTCTGGTGGTGATAGTTCGAACCTCCCAGGGATGACCACAGCTCCTGAGCAATCACCTAATTGGAAATAACATAATTAATTGATACAGTGCTTCTACTCACAAATCCATAAACAATGTTAATAGATTCTATAACTATTTGTAGCACTAAAAGATTCACATATTCAGTAATTTGTTTCTTTGTTGCTGTTTTAGGGCTCTATCGACACAGAAAGGTCATTTCAGCACCCGCCATATTCAGTAACAAACTTAATATTTACTACAGTTGACGACCCTTAAGTCAATGTTTTTGGGGGATGGAAAAGAGATCAGCGCATTCATGACTCGAAAGGTACATTTTGCCTATCAGTCAAGGAAATGCTTTTATTTATCCTCTATCATCTCCTCCTCCTTAACTTTGCTTAAGTCATACTGGTTAAAGTGTAAGAAAGATGCTTGGGCTGAATTACAAAATAAGTGTGCTAAGCATTTAGCCACAATATACCAAAATAATGACAGCTTCAGTAGCTTAGAATGAAAGTATTTAATCTATTTCTCTTTTCTAAATGTACAATAATGACGGCTGTTGGAAGTTATAGACCTAAAGGTAAATGAAATGTGAAAACTTGGTATACTTCATTCATTCATCTTTCGGGAAATTAGGGACTTTACAAAGGTGGAATCAATCATAAATAAATACAGATTAGATTAGACATATTACATAACATTACAATACATAATCATAAAAATACAACAGTAATTTGTGGCCTCTCATTCATTCCCCACCATTGATGGGTCACCGAAGTTCAGCGCCCAATGAGCTAGGGCGAGGTGTCTTGCTCAAGGACACAGCGCCTGAGTGGTCACCAATCCACACACTGATCACGATCAATGTTGCTTGACTATGCTGATCGGTTCAGCATGCTTTCCGTTCGACCACTGGCGCTCCCAAACTGGACATAATACAGGGATGTAGTGGAAGTTTTCACATTTTCATTTACTTTTTTTGTTGAAGCAAGCAGTCTAATAATAATAATAATAATAATAATAGTATCTTCATTGTCCTTGAAAGGCAATATTTTGTTTGGCTCACAATGCTCCATCAATTAATGCCATTCTTTCTCCCCCCAACAATGAGAATAGAAATAATTTACCTCAAAGACCTTAGTCTCTTGATTGATGTAGTCTAAATGAGTGGGCAGCAGGGCAGGCAGAATGACTACAGATATCCGACCTTCACTGACGGACCTTCGGCCGTGGAAGCGAGTCTTGTTTTCACTTTCAGACTGCACAGACTGTGTGAGGACAATCAGGTCCAGAACGGTAGAGATAGATGCACTCTGGATATCAAAGCATGATACATAACAGCTACACAAGAGGATATCTTGAAGCCAAGCCGGAAGGGCGGATGTCTCTTCTGTAGTAATATACCAAACATAATGTGTACTAGATGAAAAGTAAGATTATTGCAAAGGTACGAGTTAAAACAAACGAATCACACATCAACATTTAAATATGAAAACAACAGAGTTCAACATAGGCGCCACTGTACACAAATAAAAACAGAAGAACAAGTTTATTTGATTATGCCATGATACAAGATGAATATACGACTTTAAAAGTTCTCAATTTTTATTGGGTGCTTCTTTATGATGTTGTTCCCATTGTGTTGTTACTTTTGAGAAGTAGATATTAATCCAAACAGCTGTGTGATATTTAGCTTGATGACCCCTGCTTCTCACAGTTACACATCTCTTCCCACGATGTCATTCACAGATTGCAATATTTGTTATGTAAATTTATCAACAAACTTAAAGACTATTAATTCATTGTCTACTACTATTCTGTGACAAGAATGTACATTTAAAAGAACCTGGTACCATTTACTATGATGAAAGGCTATAATGTATTTGTCTGTACAGAGCAGAACACTTCTTACACTAAAGAGCATTCATCTATTCTTTGTATCACAAAGCTATAATATAGAAGCATTAATCAGCTCTAAATTGATGATCATGATAGTAATTTTCATTAAACAAATACATTTTAATAGACATCTTGCAAATGGTATGGGGATTGTCATGTCTATGCTTGATGACAACAAGCTTTACTGAAGTTTATGCCTTCATTGATTCAGACTTTGCCCAAGAGCACAGTACAAAGTGATGAGTGACAGAAAACAGATAAAAACAAACCCGATATAAATTCAAAATGTGTGCGCACCCTCATGCACAGGGTAGACAGAGAAAAAACCCATAAACTCAATCAAGCTCTTTAGTAATGACTAAATGTCAACACCATACAAATTATAGGAAAGATGAGTTTCAAACACTTAAATTATTAACAAATACAATATCATAACAGAAAATCAATACACAAGTTTAAAAGATAAACTTGTTGACATTAATGGCACAATGAAATTCAAACTGACATGATCACTGACACACAGGTGTTTCAAGGCATTTAATGATTTGTCCATCACATCATAGAGGTGAGGTAGCAAAGACTTCCATGGTGAGGGCCATTGGTTCGAGTCTCACTTCAGGTAAGACACTTTCTCCAAATGCCTCGCTCGACCCAGGCATAAAAATAATGGGTATGAATTCTGAACTGAGATTTGACAAGTAATCTGCAATATACCAATGTTCTATCTAGAAAGGGACAGTACTACCGATACTGGATTAAGGCCACATGATCTCTGAAGGACATACTTTTATAAAATCACATCATAAGTAATTCACAGTGGGCTGATCACCTGCTCGGCCTAATTTCTTGATCCAGAGTAAATCCGCCTCATAGAGCGGGCCCTATATTGTAATGGTAACAAGGAACTGAAGAGAGAAGAAAGAAAGTCATATTGAAACACTAAGCCTTACTTTAAGTCAAAGACATGCTCATTACCTTTGTTTTTCATTTCTTCAATGATTGTCTGGTAATCTGTACAATAAATGGGAAAACTGGCAAAGTCCACGAGTAAACGACACGCCTGTTGAAATGCTTTTTTCACCTCTACACTTTCATCGATTGTGAATCGGTTCCTTCTGTTACAGGGAACATTTTCATCTTCCATGCCAGCATGATTTGACAGTGGATTCAAGCCGTTTGATAAGCCTGGTTTAGATAATTTGTCCAAATTTTCATCATACAGCTGCTCGGATTTGAGAATGTATAGGCGGGTAAAGCGATGAAAGAATTCCTGGAAACTTTTCACGCACAATTGCATCAAATTTAGATGTCCAGAGAGAGCTTTCCTAGTTAGAGAAAGGGAAGAACTGACAGAACCAGTTTTCACACGATTGGAATTACTCAAAGGTATGTTTTCATTGTAGCTTTCCTTCTGAATACTATTAACAACAGCACTTTCAGTATTTGTGTCACATTCATTCAAATGGTCTTTTTCTTGAGGCTTTACATCATCTCCTGATGAATCCTGAACTGATTCTTCTTCAGATGAGGAAGACTCAGATTGTTTGTTATCAACACCATTCATAACAACTGCTTTTTCATTGGAATCATCCTCTTCTTGTGTCTCTTCACACTTCACATGGCTACTAGAGTCTCCATTAACTTTTTCTTCATCTTCTTCTGTACCAGTATTCACCCCTGAAACATCTCCAACTGAAGACTCACATCCACTTTTATCCTTGTCAGTGTCTTTGTACGTTGCACTGTTTGGTCTCGATCCACAAGGCAAATCTGAACTACTGAACACGCTTAAGTTGTCCTTTTCCCCGTCGATGTCCATGGATTGGCTACGGTGTGCACCGAACCCCGCCATTGAGGGTTGGACGTGGGAGAAAAGCTTGGAGCAAAGTTTGAGTACAGTAGTAATTTCCAGATCTGTAAAAGAACTACACGCACCAGTGAGCGATATGGTGACCTGATGTAAAAGCTCTGGAATATGTTCTGTACTGGTTTCAGGGTAAACATCCTGGAAAAATTTTGAAGTAAAAATAAGGTTTTAAAAAAGTGCATTGTAATAGGAATTATAATCAGCTTTTATAGTAAATATCACATCATTTGACATACATCAAGTGACATCTAGACTTTTGAATATCAAATTCATTCATTATTGCCAACAATCTATTTTTATTACTCTCAGGACAACAATGAAATTTGCTGTGGACACCGACAATCCCTAAAGGCCACAATATCACACTCTATGCCACACTGCCTACAAAATAACAAATAGACTAAATGCACCATTTTTTGTAACAATTTCAAAGGATTTCTATTTCAGAATTGAATCAACATTCTCAGTCCCATTCCACCACATAATACACGGATTTTATATAACATATCTTCTTTATATTTTGTGTGTGATTTTTTAAAACTTTGGACAAAAAAAAAAGAAAATCATCTCCTTCAGCAAGCACAACTTACATTACAGAAGGTTTGACAATGATGAAATAAAATATTATTATTGTAAGCTAATATGCAACCTCAAGCTCTTTTCTAAATGGTAATGATTAGAATTTATAATTTCAAAAACAAAAAAAAACCATCTATTCTTTCAAAAATATATTCACCTTTCATAATTGTTTTACAGTCCTTATTTTCATAATTCTCTTACTGTCCTTATCTATCATCCATTATGTCATTGGAGACAATAAAACAATTACAGATTAAAGGAACAAATATTAAAAAGGAAAGAAACATCAAAATCATAACATACCAGTGCAAGGATATCCAGCAAAAAATCAACTAGAGTACACAGCTCTAAAATGGAAACTTCCTCTGAGGTGACCCCTGAACTTGTTTTGCTGTCTTGGCTTTTGACATCACACATGGAAGCAAAATGACGCCCGATGAATTCCCACAGAAAATATGCCTCAAACGAGCTGAATAAAAGGTTCGCTGTTTTTATGGTTTCAATGGGGATTTTATTTTCTGAAGTGATTGCGTTGTTCCCTTTGGCTACTTTAGCAAAATGGTCCCCCTCTTGTTTGAGTGAACGAAACACTGACATGAGTACATTTTCAATAATGACGGGTCCAATTTCTGGTTTGTCGAGTAAGCTGATCAGGATGCGGAATGGCTTGAGGATGGGGGATGGGCCGTCCAATATGGATTGGTTCAAGACGGAGTAATCAATGTACAACTTGGATTTCAAGGCGCCTACCAGCAATTCCTTGGAGTAATTCTGATGATAAAATATAGAAAAAGTTATCATAACAATGACTGAAAGGAAATATTGTTTGATTGTACGCTATCTATACCTATGCCCCACAATAGTTGGTGCCAGCACTATGTTCAACCGTAAAATGGTGTACAGGGCACCTGCATTTGGATGTAGATGTCGCAACCACTGTACAAAGCTGAAAACAGCTGGCAAGACTAAAAATCCAAGGATTTTAGGGAAGAAGGTGATTGGCCCACTCTTTTCATAATTTTTATTGGTGCCATAAGCAAAAAACCCACGCTAGGCTAGGCGGAGCGTCTTTAACAGTGTCTCTTGACCCACAATATCTCTCTTGACCCCCATATCTCTCTTGACCTCTCATATCTCTCTTGACCCACGGTATCTAGACACAGGAGAATGACAAAGATTTCCCCCTCCTTTACATCTGTGATGGTCAGAGCATCTGCGGTGCAAACTAATTGCAATATTCAGAACTGAACCTGTTGCTCTGCCTAACGCATATACTTATATCAAGTAAAAATAATAATTTCACACTGAATTTCCTCTTAAAATTAAATTTCCAAACCTGAAAATACTCATTATGAGTTTCAGCTGTAGATGAGCTATTTGTCCGTTCTCTTGAATCCACATCCATTCCAAGCGTTGCAGAGGTGGAAGTAGTAGTAGTGCCAAGGAGCCACGCATAGAGGCGACGATTGAGAGACATGTCACGCCGTAACACCACATTGATGGCTGCCTCTAATGTCTTTCCCAGATCTGCCTTGGTCAATTGATCATTGTGCATGGGAAAGGCCATAAGAAGAAAATCTAACATGCTGCGCTGGACGAGGACACTGGTGTCTTGGAGGCAAGCACATATTCCAGCCACCTACAAAGTAAATTTACAGTGAATTAGTTTCTGTTAATAGATGTCTTAAACTTTGAAAATCATTAGCAATTTCTTAACAAATAATATATGTGCAAAGAAAGCTGGTGCAGTCACACTTATCAAATCATTTCAATCTTAGGTTTGAAACCACATGAATACAAATTCTAAAATATTAGTATATAGTTCAATTATGAAAGGTAAGTTTTCATCAGGGATGGGGACCCATAAAGCCCCCCCCCCCCCCCCCCCCCTCCAAAAATAAAATTAACAAAAATCAGAAAGCTATACGCGTCGGGCACCCCATTGCCCAATAATAGTAAAAATAATAATAGAGCTTTATAGTCCAATCAGCAGAGAAACACTGTGAAAAAATCAGCAAATGCATACAAATCTACAATATCCCCATTCCTGTTTTCATGTTTAAAAAAAACCAGTTTATAATTTTGGTTAAAGTTTTCAGAATCTCGAGTTCAGAAGTATGGAACTAATAAAGAAAGACTCAAAGCATATGTAATTTCTAGTTGACCACCTTCACCAGGCAAACAAAGAATGTCCAGGATGCCGTGAGGTCTTGTTTTAAGACATAGGAGGAAAATATCGGAAAGAAATAATGACTAACCATCAAATCTATTTCCAATCCCATCATGTGTAGCTGGTCCTCCATACTTTGCTGTTTGTTAAGGTGGTTGAGTAAGAACGTGATACCTGACAAACGCACACTGGGACAAGATAACATGCATTGCCAGATGGCTGTGTAGAAGAACGGTGGGCCGGCTGCATCACTAAAGTCTTCCAGTAGGAGATTGGTCCTTAGTGATTATATATGGATAAAAATAATATGAATGCATTATGCGTGCAAGTATTATCTCTACAAAAAAAAAATGGGGATATGAGTATGAGTTTACTAGGTCTTATTTCAAAGTATACAATACTCAATAAGTTTTCCAAATGTTTTCAATTAATCAGTTTATAGTAATGTTTTATTGAGCTTTAATTGGATTTAACATACTCAACTGTCTCTCCATCCTCTAAAGCTAACACTAGCTCAAAATGTAATATATTCTTTAAAAAATGGAACTAAACATATTATCTAAAAGTAAATAAGAATACAAAACTCAATCTATTCAGTATCTTATTTCAAAACTTAACAAATAATTGTTTTCAATGCATTTATTTTAATTCTGTTATTCAATAGTATTTTCAAATGAACGCGTTTATGATTTATATGAAAAAAAGAGTCCCAACTCCATATTTACCTATCAAAATATTCAGCTCCTTCCTCTAGGCCTGGCAACAATCCAAGCAACAAGCCATTCAGGCCAGGTTTAATGTGTCTTCCCAAAGCAACAAAGTGTCTTTCATATACAGTTAAAAGCACAGGTTTCACACTCATAGATGCATGACTAAGTAAGGGAAAAAGACCTGCAGTGTAAATGAACAAATCATGGGCAAGACGCTGTGTGCCAATGCATTTGAAAATAATGTCATATGACTCTAGTGCTTTCAGGTGCACACCACTGGGTAGAGCTGGATGCAGGCATTGAGAGAGACGTTTCCCGATGGTGACTTTCTTCGGAATGACAGGGTACTTCAAATGAGATAGCAGGACCTGTAATAAGGAAAATAAAATAAATACATGTTTTGAAAGCTAAAAGAAGCTAAATCTTGCTAATTTATCACGGATAACCATTTGAATGACACAAGATCAAGATGATTTTCATTTATTACTATTTCCTGAGACCAGGGTTGAGCAAAATAATTAGTGTCTATCGCAAAATCTACTTTATTTTTTTTCCTTTTAAAATCTTAACTCCCTTTTTAAAAAAACAACCCAAAAATCAACCTGTGAAAACCTAATTGTCTTTAGTGCCATCAACATTATTTTAAGAAAATTGCAATAAAATTTGGTTGGCATATGAAACAAAATAATGTTTAGAAAACTCGGGCGCTGAAATGACCCACCTGTGTCGATAGAGCCCTGAAACAGCAAAAAAACAAACAAACAAACAACCATTTTCAATGCTTTAAGACAGTTAACTTCATCCTAAATCATGTCAATTGTGTTTGTTCACTGTTTGAGTTCATGGCACTTCAAAGACAGAGTCATTTACATGCTTTTACTTGGCCGGGATCCAAACCTGATCTGTGGGCAAGAGCACTAACACTACATCACTGCCCTTTTCACAAAGAAGGGCGAATAAGCCTAACAATGGATTAGTAGTATTCACCCTTCTTTGTGAAAACGGCAGATCGAGGACAGACCTATAAATGACCATTTCCAAAATTTTCAGAACTTTTCAACAGCCGGCAGAAATGGTAATAGTCTAACTGAAAATGCACGAAAACAGGATTTTTGGGGGGGTCTGAAATCAGACAATTGTCTGAACATTTACAATCAGGAAAGAAAATGAGACAAACTAACACCTTCAGAAATCATGAAGGGAAAAACTAAATAAAAGAAATATATAAAACAAGCTTGATCACTGTAAATGAATGGATCATCATACCTTATTTAGCTTTCCAAGTGCAGAAATCAAATCAGCCCATTCACTTGTATACTCAAAACTGCGCAATGCCTTTTCCACTTGGTTGATGTAAGAACGATATTTTGAGTCTGTGAGGAGCTCACACTCCTCTACAGTGAGCATACTCATTTTGCCTTTAAATTCTAATGTAGGGAGAGAAAACAAAAATTAATAAGTCAAAAGATCTTAATGCATTTTCACATTGTAAGTGACCACATTTAAACTAGAAGCTAAAACACAAATCGCATTTCAAGTGATTGAAATCAGGTAATCCTGGAGAATACTACCATAAAAAATAGGACTGATGTCGCAAAAGTTATTCCTTATTGCCACTGAACCCTAACAAAAAAGAGACAACCCAGACAACTCAAGCCAGTGGGTAGACAGAGATGGCCGATGCTATAGAAGCCGCCTTATCTGTTCAATCATTACGGTTTAAAGTTGTTAGTTTTACACCCTTGGCAACACATTTTAGGTCATATCGAAGGCGGGACCTCCGAATTATAGTAGTCCATCTCCAGTAGGATTTGATTCCATTGGAATTATCAGGGTCAGAGCCATAAAACTAGAGAAAATTCAAAGGAAAAAATTCCAATGGCACCACCAGGATTCGAACCAAGTAACTTTTACTCAATGCATTGACCACTGCGCCATGAGGCCCCCCGCTCAATCATTAAGCCCTGTCCCTAGCCCCAAGGAATGACCACATGCGTTTTCCAGACACTCCAGCATCAACAGTCATGTCGTCTCGTCACCCGAGACATGCATCCAGTTAATTATAACGAAGTGACTATTCGGACTTGAGTCAGCCTATGTGTTTCACTAAGCTTTCCTTAGTAATGGGTGGCCAGGTAGCAATTAAAAACATCTGGCAACATCCGTTGTTTTGTTTCGAGACACTCTAGGTTAGGTGTAACACCCTGACCATGTTAGGTTTGCAAGATGTCTATGTCTCCTCTCTCCCTACTCCATCTACTGACAAGTAAGGATATAAAATATAAAATCCCCAGATGACAGTTAAAAAAATATTATCTCCTTGCACTCACATAACTCACTTAGAAGCCGAGTCAGAATAAATAAAACCTTTTTTTCGGACCAAGTCCGAATAGATAAAAAATCTAATTGGACTCGAGTCTGAATAGTGGTGGCCTAATTATAATTGCAACAATTTTGCGGCTCCCGATGTGTTGCGATTAACCGGAGTAGACTCCAGGATAATTCTAGTCATCAGAGTCACCACTTAGAAGTAATCATTACCAATGATTATGCATCCCAACTGCATATAACACATTTGTAAACAACTGAAAGGCTGAATGGTGCAAATATCACTATATATAACATTCAACCCATACTGCGACTGTTAACTCTTTCCAGACATAATGGTTTCCATGTTTAGGTAGACGTAAGCAATTTTCATCTTCATTTTCTGAATTTCCTCTTCTCCTTTTTTCCTAATTACTTTCCTGGTGTTCTCCACTCAATACTGTGAACAATCTGATACTGTCTATCTATCTACTAGAACGTCTAGCTTTATTATTAGTTTTCTAGTTATGACACTTTTGAGACAAGCCAGCATCACCCATATAGTGATAGTGATATGTTGAATGTCCGGAAAGAGTTAAACATTCTACAAACTAAACATCAAAAACTCAATGAAAGTCAGATCCAAATCTTTCTTAAAAAGGTTCTCACACTGTCAGTCTCTCTTGAATGTCTCTATCTAGCTATTCATTACCCTTTACAGGATTCCCTAAAGAATGTCTGTATATATAAGTCTAGCTGATAGCTCTTAGCTATGACTAGCTACCGTGGGCTATCTAAGGTCACGATATTATTAGTTTCTGTTCTGATTCCAAAAACAATGTTTAGTCATAATCATAATGATAAATAGGGCTACAAATACAAGCAGTTGTTTTGTTTGATTGAAAGATGGTTGCAGATGTCAATATAAAACTAAAGCTCACAAAATATGTAGAAGAAAAAGGCCACTACGTAGACTCATTTAGACACATCGTGTGTTTACACTTACAATTATCAGCCTAGCTTTAATAAAAAAAGCATTTCTTCAAAAATATAGCAGTCGGTTGTAAACAGGTAGTCGTAAGATCATCCATGGATCGACACGCAATGACAACTTCCTCTAACCTTTGACCTACGTCGTATCATTAATATATCGGTATATTTAGATTTTTTTCGGTGCAAGTATGTATTTAAGCTATTTTACAAGCATTCTATCGAGAACATGAGGAACAAAACCCGAGAGAAGAGAGAGAGAGAGAGAGAGAGAGAGAGAGAGAGAGAGAGAGAGAGAGAGAGAGAGAGAGAGAGAGAGA
>JARBEQ010241976.1:432-11902 GCA_030265355.1 Tritonia tetraquetra | reverse complement strand
CTCTCTCTCTCTCTCTCTCTCTCTCTCTCTCTCTCTCTCTCTCTCTCTCTCTCACACACACACACACACACACTACCCTAAGCATACTTTTTTATGTGTCTGTCGTCATAACAGTATTAACAGTTAGAAGAAAACATAAGCGTGTCATTTTCAAAATTCTGACAATGTAGTATGGCAACTCCTTGATCCCAAGACATGAAACCCGATTTCTAGTCAACGATGCTGACAGAGCGCCTACAAGTAGTGCTGATGTTAATTTACTATCGACGTTTTCACCATGGCAAAGTAATGGGAACAGCTTACAACAGTATTATTTCTCTGTGGAATATCGATTATCAACATCAAAATCCTGCATTTATTATACGACGAGACCAGAGTGGAATATGAGTATAACATAATATACAAACATTCGTGTTTCTACGCGTGTGTGGTAAGGAAGTAGACAAGTGGCAGCTGGCTTACACAGACCCAGGGTTGTATCGTTAGTAGTAGTATAATATTTATATGGTGTCACAGTATGCACTGTGACATAATAAAGTATTAACATACAGCCGGTCCATACAATAGAAGTAAAGGATAGATAGCTGATAACAACCACGGCTATAATAATAATATCTTCATTTATCACCGGTTAAACCTTTCCGTTGCAGATTAATTGTTTATCAACAAAAAGAACCCTTCTCAATCGAATGTTCTCCATCGTGTCTTCTTCCTTACCCCTATCTCCTCCATATCAATCAATATCTCGTCCATCCATCTTTCTCCCTTCCCACCATAGTCCAATAGTCCTTGTCTCTCCTTTTCGAACCATCTCATCCTAGTTTTACCACGACACCAACGCTGTCTTCCTTGCCCAACCCTGTGACCAGCGTAACAGTTTCATCTCAGCTACATACACTTCTTTCTCCGGCTTCTTTGTGAGGATTACAGTTTCAAGTCCATACATCATCGCTTGTCTTCCCTTGATCTTTGAACAATTTCGTCTTTTCTTCAGCTGGTACTTTCATCACACAGTAAATACGTGACCCTTCTCCAACTGTTTCCCCTTTCTTCACTTAAGATTCGCGTTAACTATTGTCTCAAATAGTTTACCCTATATATTTGTATTCCTTTGTCACTGCACCAAATTTTGACACCTATAGTGATGGCTAATTTCACCTGATGATAAATCAGATTATAATGACCAAGCTCTGTGTCTCTTATTTCAAGTTTTCTAATCTCTCTGCAATTGTTCGGCCAAGAGACATATAAATTGTAGCCAACAATTCAATAGGCCTACTGCATGAATCGAATATATACATCTTGAAGTTCGGGCTGCGTGTTTACTTAGGTAGAGAGCGATTAGGCAGGTGTTTCCCCCAATGCTTTCTAAGCGAAGACATACTGTAGATACTGTAGACTCTGGTCCCAATGTTATACACAATTGATTTTTAAGACCGCGAGATGAAGTCAGTGGCAATCTTCATTTTCAGAGGGTTTTTAAAAAATCTTTTACGTTTGTTTTGTCCTATCTAAAAACAAAACCATCCATGCAGGGTTTTTTCTCTCTGTATCATGTAACTAATTGGCGTCATTGTGCAGCGTCAACGTCTTAACCCTGTGTGTTTTCTGACCAATATACCCAATTCAAATACATGCTCATGTTTTCTAAGATGTATTACGGTAAAAGTGCTAAAGCTGATTATCGACGATTGTTCGTCATTCCCGATACACAATTGCACCCCCTCCCCGTCTCTCTTTCTGTTTGTGTGTGTGTTAAACATGAAAAACCTTTTTGTTTTTGTTTGATCAAACCCCATTAATACCGCGGAGCAGTGTCGGTGCCAACCCTATTTTCAGCCATAAAGGGCAGACAAGATACAGACATGAATGCACCCCGACCACCAAGCATAGCTGGACACAGAGTTGGAAATTACTGTGGATCAAAGCAGACAATCAGGTGATCAGCCCACTGTGTCCATAACTCTTTATTGACACCATGAGCAATACACTGGGCAGTATTAATCATAAGCAAGGGCCAAATTAATGTAGCCCTTGTGGTCACCCCTCAGCTATAAGAACTGGGAGAATTTGATACCTTGGACGAATGAAAACCCTGAAAAAATAAACCAGAAAAACTGATTGAAAGAAAAGCACCACATCAAAGGTAGACTGGTTCTTTCATCTTCACGATGACAGTCACTTTAAATGACATACACGTTCTTCGATATTGATATTCTTGTAAAAGCCATATAATATGTTGCTCTATTCAAACGGGATTTTAAAGTAATCGCTGGTCCAAGCTCAACAATGGTTAGTCTATTGTGAAATCAGATTGGCAAGGAAATTTGAATATAATAGTCTTATCAATAACAGCTATCCTCTCTATGTATCTCACCTTACCATGGTGGAGAGGCTTGCGTTATCTGATGATTTTGAAGGTTCTGTCAAATATGTACAGCCATATTGGAAAGGCTCCAAATGAAGGTACAGACTGACGAGTTACGGCCTGGTAGGAGACCGTATGTGGCAGACCAATCACCTACCTAGGGTACAGTGAGTTGATCACATGCTTGCCTGAAACATTTATGATTCAAAGTAAACAGCCCGACACACGGATGGACATCACGCTGACGACTGCATGGTAAAGGTTTGGGAATCTCGGAATGCGAATAGGGAAATGGAACGTCAGATCAATTAGAATTAAGAAGGTAGAATTTGTGGAAGAAATGGGAAAATAGAAATATAAGGTATATTGACACACACAAAATGAAAGGACGAGGTTTTATGGATTTAGGAAGTAGTCATACACTAATGTTCTCGGGTAAGCAAGAATGATAGAGCTAGAGCTGAAGTAGCTTTGAATGTGAGAAACGAAATAAAAGATTCCTCAGACTGTAATTTACTTAATGAAAAAATAATGAAAGCAAATGGAGAACTAAAAGGTAAAGGAATTAAAGTTATAGAAGCTTATGACCCAAATGAAGACGCACCAAAAGAAGACTTGTGCAACCAATTACAAAACACCATTGGTTATACTAAACCAAACCAGGAAATTCCAATACTAGGAAATCTAAATGTTAAAATATGAAAACTGTCATGGAGCAAAATAGGCAAAGGAGAAAAGGAGGTGAGTGCGAACGGAGAAATGCTGCTTGATTACTGTATCAGAAATGATTTTAAGATAGCTCATACTTTTTTCAAACATAAAGTAGACATACATAATATGGACCAGAGTGTCAGAAGACAGAAATAAAAGATCCATTATAGATTACGTCATGGTGAGCAACTAATTCTATGCCACTCAAGATGTTAAAAGAGGTCACAATGATCACTTCTTAGTTGGTAGTTTCAAAATTATTCCAAAATACAAGACTCTAAACTGGAAGAGCTTACGAACACAAACACTAAAACTCTTTACCAAAATGGTATAAAATCAAAGTTAGAAGAATGGCAGACGGAAAACAAAGATGATACAAAAGCCTTGTGGAAATTTTTGAAGAAAGACTTAGGAATAAAGTAGAGAATAACTTGTTAAAATATCAAAGTGGATTTAGGCCAAGAAGAAGTGTACAAGATCATATATTTACTCCAAGACAGGTTAGCGAGAAAGCACATAGATATAACTCAGAAGGGCATTTCTGCTTTATAGATTTACAAAAAGCTTTTGATTCAGTCCAGAGAAAGAAACTAAGGCAGGCATTAGAAAAACATAATGTAAATAAAGAATTGATTGATGCAATAACATCTTTTATATCAGACCAGAAAGCGAAGTTAAGAATTATTGAGTTGGACAAGGTTGTATCCTTAGCCCACTATTATTCGTAACACGAATGAACTCTATATCTATGCACTGCAAACAAATGAGAGCTTTGAATATAGGTATGTGGAAGTTAATGCCAGTTAAGATAACAATATTAACAATACTGGCCTTTGTAGATGACCCCGTAAGAGTAGGGAAAACAGCAGAAGATCTTGAATATATGCAAATCTGAACAGAGAACTAACAGAGATATGACTATAAACAATAAAAAGACAAAAACCATGGTCACCAACAGAAAGCATAAAAACCATGACTGCAACTTACAGTGTAAGCAACAAGGTAAATTGCCAAGAGATACACCAAGGAAATTTTTGAATGAACTTATTTCAGACACTTGTAGAAGAGAGAGGATGTAAACTAAGCGAGATAAAAAGAAAGACTAGTGATAGAAATCAGTGGAGAAAGTTTGTTAACACATAAGTGTGGCACCGAAAGGTCGACGGGTAAACGATTAAAAAAGAAAGAAAGAATAATAGCCATATCTCATTGTCTTTTTTAGCTTTAGCTGACAGTAACACAATCAAGAAAAAAAACTATTGCAAATGTCAAACCACCAACACAAAATATTTTGAAAAAAGGAACAGAATAGAGATTAACAACACTTCACTCAATGCCTTTATTCGTCTCAATGCCACGCTAAACTAATGTAATAAAAACAAATTATTTACATTGGCATTTCAACCATAACGGTGATGGTGCAAAGGACGCTTGTTGATTTCATAATTGGGTCGAAGCTATTTATAACGCAGAGCACTGAGCTAAAATTACTAACAGAAACGACAACCACAAACCAGACACATAAAGTTGAATCTTGTCTTATATTGACTAAAGCATACTGCATCATTGATCTACCACTAATTTGAAACAGTTCAATCTTGTTTTGAATAGTAAAACAACAAAATTGATTCATTTGGAAGCCACCGTTCGAAGGACAGGCTTTTGTTTATTACGTTATAAATACGCCTATTCAGCATATTTATGCAATAAATACGGAGGAGAGAGAGGAACACCCATTCGACACGAACTACCGCCCACACTCCCTCGATGTTGCTATTCATAACAACTCCCCGCGACCCTCTTCCCACTTTATAAACCCTTACATTAGAATAGCGCATGTTCAATCAACCGTTAAGCTCTTTGACCAGTTCTACAACCCCGCAGTTGGATGAATGACGTGACATTGTGACAAAACAAGGGAAAAGCTGTGGAAACAAATGCATCGGCTTCAGATACACAAGTGTCCTGGGATTAGAATCCTCAACCCCGGCCTGGGAATTCTCTGGCCTTCAATTGTGCGGTAATATGGGGTTCTGGAGTGCTGGATACGCCAGCAACGTTGCAATAACTACCACAAGGACAGGCACTGACTCCCTTCGGTTAGACAGTATATGCTGCCAGGGACAGATACATTTTAAGCTTTTTTTCCGTGTATTGTTATTACTTCAAATAAATCACGAGATATATCTTTCGGCACAAAACGGTCATGTTCAATGTGAAGAAAAATCGGGAGTGCTTGCACAACTTGTTGAACGAACCTGCTTGTTTGTTTGTTGCTTGTTGCTGTTTTAGGGCTCCATCGATACAGGTAGGTCATTTCAGCACCTGCATTTTTTCTTGTTAAACTCTACGCAATATCATAATATATGTTATATTTAAAACAATACGGGGCGTCCGGGAACGAAGACATGTTACCGGGTGAAAACTTTGTCAAGATGAATCCGTATGGTTTAAAAGTAAATAATTTATCGAATAAATACTATTGGGTAACTCCTTTATATTATGTTAATCGAAAAACTAGGGAGCCGTTTTGTTGGGGGTTTCGTTGTTGTTGCTTGTGGTGATGTAATTTGTAAGTGTTTCTCCTAGGGAGTAACATAGGTAAAAATACCCGTCTTGATTACGTAAAAACTACGAATGGGGACGGAAAGGCGGGGCTGGTTTCACATGATTAAGCGAAACTGGACATGGGATGAATAGAAAGTTTTGATCTTCTATGAATACCCGATGATAAGTTACCATTTTGACTTTTAAATTGTAATAATGTCTCATCCATAACATCAGTGGTGTGATTATCGGATGGAGTAGAGAGCGCACATACTGATAGGCCAAGCGAATAAGCGTAACAATGTTTCGAACAGTTTGAGTGGCATATCATGTAACACGGTTGAATAACACGTACGAAACGGAAACCCTGAATTAAAAAAAACGTAAAAGGAAGGGCATTTTAAACCAGACATACTCAGAAACGTCGGGATTATATCACGAAAGCAGCATCCGTACTTCATACAAGACAAGACAAAGCCGTCTATGCTCTGGGTACCCATTTGTTTTGGATTAGTCTTCAACCCGACGCCGGAAGCATGGCAATTCACTGGTTTCCAATTATGACAGGACAGAAGCACTCGTATATATAATAAAAAGGATAATACAACAGGACAGGCGAGTGAGGAGAGAGAATCAGTACAATCCCCTTGTCCTAGTCTAGTGGTTTCTTTTAAATCGTTTCCAAAAGATCACGCATGTGAAGTACGAACCTGTGGACGATTTTCACAGGTTGTACTTTGTCCCCTAAAACCATTCCCATATCATAAACAAGAAATATGGCAATGCTGAAGAGAATTCATCAAATACACTCGTCGAAAGAATTTTCATCCTGCCTTGCACAGAAAATGTACAGTTGCAACTTGTCAGTCTTTTTTTCAGCAAAAAATATTTTTTTAAATCATATTATTTTCATACATACATTATGCATACTATGAGAATCATTTTTCATTTCATAATAATAATAATAATAATAATAATAATAATAATATAGCAGTGCAGTTGTACTCGCAAATATCTAATGTGTCATCGCATATTATGGCTCTTTTATTAAGCAGATTTGACCACCTCTGCCCTTGTCCGTACGATGCCACTGGACAAGACAAAGCCGTCTCGCCCCTAGATACCCATTGGTCCTGGATTAGAGTCCTCAACACCGGAAGCCTGGCAATCCGCTGGCCTCCAATTATGGCGAGACAGAGAGAGTGAGTGTCTGTATGTGTATGCGTGTGTGTCACGGATCGTTGTGAGACGACTAAGAAAAGCTAAGGAGCAAAAAATCAATACGTCCCGAATTCGCCATCCACATTCCAATGTGAGTTGTCTCCCCCACACGCCTTTTCCCTCTTTATCTGTCTCTCGCGGAACATCCTCTCAGCAATTCAATTTAAGGCTTTGGTGTTAGCTTTCCAGACGAATAAAGGAAACATTACGCAGAGCTCAGCCTGCTGAGTATTAAATCTAAGTAGAAGATGTCATTTCCAGACATCACAATTTCGCGGTGAATTAATGCATTGATCTCATAATAATATGACAACAACAAAATAACACGTAAATTTACATTTTAAGAATGGATAAAGGGCCATCGGTCGCCATGTAAGTGGAATATTTTGTATGCACAGTGTACATCAAACAACAAAAAAAAGATATATAGAAAACTGAAAATCGCGTATCATCCCTGAACTGTCAGTGTAAAAACGGCAGTTGCATTTGTCTACAGTTTTAATTTAACAAAACACCGTTTGGGGTAGCTTCTTTGTGACTCTAATTAAATATCGTACTGAAATATATTATTGATTCACGTAACACCATGCTACTTGTTTGTTTGTCAGAAGATATGCAAATGAACACAGCTATAGTCATATCGTGCTTGGAAACGATAGACAGATCTCGGGATGACTTAAAAGAGAGAGAGAGGCCAAAGAGAATTATATGAGAAGGGCCACCCGCCACGATGCTACTACGGAGCTCCCTTCCAAGTAAAAAATGATCACGAGGACCAAAAAAATTGACCAAGACAAGAAGAGAGAATAAATCGTATAAATAGAAGCAACACAGAACTAAAGGAAGGAGAAATATAGGATAAAACACAGTTGATACTTCCTACTTTCAATTCGTATTCGTAGCACAGAGGTTGAACATGTAGCACAGCATCTATTAATAATGGGCCAATCATAAGAGAGATACACAATCTGTGAATTTCCCTGGTTACGTACATTTAAGAACATTTCACTATCATCAAGTTCGGCTATCCTGGAAAATGAACAGGTACTGGAGGTCGTGTCCATTGGCCAAGCAGTTGACATATATAACGCAAAAAGGTAACAAGGGGTAACCATAACAATTCCAATCACGTGTCAGTATAAGCAGGATCAAAAGACAATCATTTAGTTGACTGGAACGATTCCCGTAACTTGCTCTTCCTTTCCATTGTCCAAGGTATCAGACAACTTACTGAGGTAGACATTACACGCACGCCTACCCGGTATCAATGCTTCCCACACGCAAGCTATTTTTTTCGACCTCGCGCTGCCTTGCCTACCAAAACGGTATCTTTTGTAGAATAGGTCTGTGTTTCGAAGAGAGCAAACGGTATCTTTAGTAAAAATGGTTTGTGGTTCAAAGAGAACAAACACTTGGTTGCAGTAGCTTAAACAACAGACCGAGCAAATATTGGCAATTTTATGAGATAAAAACAACCCCCAGCTAATAGAAGGGACAAGGGATGAAAAAGTCATTTATCCACTCATCTTCTTAGGGACCAGAACACATTTGTCTCTTTGAGCCTCAGGGCAAGAGTGGACCAGACTTCTTGCATTAGGGTTCCCTGGGTAAGATGTTCTGATTTCGACACTGATCTAATTTCGACAACACTTTCACTTCACAACAAATAAACACTGCTGGATGCCATTCTTCATATAGACTTCGCCTTGAAACTATCAAGCCATATGAGGCTAATGTGTTTTGGTGAGGCAAAGAAAAAAGGACTGTCCAAGTTAAAAGATTTTGTCCTGGGTCAAAACCACCATTAAAATAAAAAAAATGGAAAACAATGATTGTCTGCTTCTACAAAAACGAAAGACTAAAACTCCGATCGAATATGAAGAGATTACCCCCGAGGGCTTCAAGACTCCGTGTTACAAGTAACAAGTTAAAAGGCGGAAAAGAGAAGAGGGTTATCATAATTTATGTCTGTATCCACTTTTTCATGTATTGTTCATAGCTTTGTCTATTTATAATTATTATCATTTTTATTATTATTATCATTATTTATAAACCACTGACTGTAACTAAAGACAAATTTGTCCACAATGGACACTTAAGATAGGTTTTTATTATTTATGTTTTGGAAAAGTTGAGGGCTGATACATTTCATTATTCTATATAATTAATGTACACAGTCATAGAGGGAAATGATGTTGTCCAATAACCCAAAGACATCTGAGACAAAGACACAATAGTGATAAACAAAAAATCGAATCTCTTTACATATTAGGATCAGAAATAATGGTGAAGGAAACGAAGCTAGCTGCCCTCTTCCGTCTGATTCCATAAAATAATTAGTGTTATAGTCCCCTTTGCACGGCAAAAGTCCCTATTTTGTCTCGTCCCTGATTCGATCGAAGAAGGCAAGAATAACAGTTTCCCTCGGATCGATCTATCTTGTTTGTGCATCAACCAGGATACACAATGTGTAGGTATTTGATTGGTCTCGGTGCAAATCCCAGATGTCATGAACCTGATTTTCACAGAACCTGATTTTCACCGTTTGTAATTGGGTTGGTGTGTTTTGCTGTTTAGGGCTCTATCGACACAGGTAGGTCATTTCAGCGCCGCCCGTTTGTCAGTGTGAGACTAATTAGTATCAACACACGTCATCCTATCATCAAAACAACAAGCCAATACAAGCCAATATCACATGTTCATCAATTCGGAACACACTTTGTTTAATCCTATGTATTCAATTACCGACAAGAACTATATGAATAGTTCCAGCTGAATCATCAGGTCAAGGTAAATAACATTCGTTGGCCTACAAAAAATCTACAAGGTGAGATATACAACAATTGATATTGTCCACTTCAGAACCAGCCATAAAAAAAATTCAGTGCACGAAAGTAACAATTTTCGTTGAAATTGTTACTTTTGTTTCACGAGAAGAAAAGAGAACAGACATTGCCGGTGCATCACATGTATTTGGAGCACCCACCAGGGCGCATTCTATTATCAGTGAAAACCAGATTGTTATTTCTTAAAATAATCTAACCAATGCTGCACTTTCTTGGTATAAGATATCATAATCATAATATCGTATATATCAAGAAATAGCAGCATTGATTGGATAATAACAATACAGATGATTTTCACTAGGATATGATAAGTCCTACTAATAAAAGCACCTTGCCTTACACAAGAACGGCCCTTAAAACATGCAGGAGTAGCGAATGAAATGACAAATTAAAATCACCAGTCGTCCGCATAATATATCATATCCAATAACAAAAAAACACCCAATAAATTGATGGTGCATGACACCAAGACTATTACTACCCTATCGCCACACTGTGTCATAATTACACGTTTTTGCCAGCCTTTTCAAAAAGGGTGTTAGTACGAAGTAACTAAACAGCAGCTACTGTAGATATTTTGCACAATAGAAAAAAATCATACTTTCAGACAAGGATACAAGGTTACATTCGTACTAAGCACTATTTAATAAGAACGAAGGCTGTGACTCGGGATTCAGGCCTGTGATCACTTAGCACCTCGTGTTGCATCTCGTGCAGCCAGGTGTACCGTGCTCTTACCATCCCCTTGGGTATGCACTATAGGATCTAGGCTTTAATATTCTATTTGTGTACCACATGACAAACAATAGTTCGTGGTGAATAACGAGCGTCGTCGTGTAAGGGAAAATGGAGATCACAAACGTGAAGTGAGGGAAAATACATTCAGTAATATTTATGCATTGATAGAAATACATCAGGTAAATTCAAAGCCCAGAATAAACAAAAGAAAAATTAAATTCTCGGTATAGACTATGCTTTCAATACCACTTATGAACTAGAATATCTTCTTTCTTTCTTATCCAATTCCCTTTTACCATTACAGTGTAAGGCCAGCACTATGAGGCTGGATTTCTCTGGGTCAAGATATCAAGTCAAGCATGTGATCAACCCACTGTGACCTTTGTGGTAGGAATTAATTTTGCCCGGACGGCGGCCCTGCGGCCTACTCTTATCGATTTTTAACTGCCAAGGGATCTGCAACGTGCACACGGATGAACTAGAATATGATAATCATAAAATAGCAGAAAAAAAGAGGGGAGGGGAGATAGATTATGAAGATCTCATAGTACCTTCGGCGAGGGGACAGGGTGGGGGTAATATCAAGTAATGAAGACAAGTTATGATAAGGATGCCTTACCTCTAGCGGAGAGTTTCTTTGTGTTTATTATTTTTGCAGCAAACTCTAATCCAGTTGTTTTCTGAACACATCTCCTAACAGTTGAGAATGCACCTCTGTGGAGAACAAAATGAAAACATGAAAAGTGTGAACCACAGAATAGAGTTTGAAGATTAAATTTGATGGATCCTTACTTTTACAACCAAATCCAGGGAGATATTGCTGATAATCCATGTTTACAGAATGTAGAGCAAAAATCTCAATTAAATTGTTTTAATATATATATATCATATACGGCATCACAGTCAGGACACTTGTCAGGCACACCATATCATGGGATGCGGGAAAAGACGCACGGTAGAAGGGTACTTATCGAGTGGCTGGACCACTCGACCCCGGGGCGGGGGGGGGGGGGGGGGGGGGGGGGGGGGGGGGGGGGGG
>JARBEQ010241965.1:0-11903 GCA_030265355.1 Tritonia tetraquetra | reverse complement strand
CTTTATTGACACCATGAGCAATACACTGGGCAGTATAAATCATAATCAAGGTCAATACTCAAATTAATGTAGCCCTTTTGGTCACCTCCTCAGCTAGGTAAGAACTGGGAGAATTAACCACATTGCGCGAATGTTTGTGAGTGTGCGTAGCTAATATTTATGCCTGTGGTTGTGTGTGAATAAGAGAGAGAGAGACGACAAGAGGATTAGGAAGAAAAAATAACGCTGGAGAGAGACATCACATATTACTCTAATAATAAATAATAATATTGATAATAACAATTAGAATGATGATGATGATAATTGTAGTGATTAGAATGATGATGGCGATGATGATGATAATAATAGAGAGAGAACTGAATGCACGCATACCATAATATTATTGCTGACTCTTATAAGGTAATTGACCTTGATGCGTACACAATAAGTATTTTTTATTATATTTGTATGGTGGGTTGGTGATGGCCTTCGGCCCTGAAGCTCATCACGGCATTATCATTAGGTATTAGTTAATCATTAAGCACACTAGCAATAATTTGTCATCTTGAATAGGATACTCCTTTATCTATCGCAACTAACTTTCACAGGTGTTATAATATAATGTAAAAAAACTGGAGGTATTTGGAGAAATGTGACGTATAGCACCTCTATTATTGTTTTCTGCATTTGGCCCTCTACTTTGATCCTAGTTTTGTGAACTTGAGTAAATCTTTTAGACCTTTTGTATCCTACAAATGAATTGGATTGTGTCCTACCTTTTCTTCAAATCTCCTACATTTTGCCATTGAGACCTAATTAATGGTTAAAATCCTGATCATGCTGTGATGAGATTGTGAAGAACCAAGGCCGTCCATAATACAGGTCCAGAGGGTAAAAATGGACATGGCCGCTAGGAGGCCGATTAGCTCTAGTCTTATGTTCACCATAACAAGCTATGATAACAGTATCTTTTTTATCGCTAAAGCGATGGAGAAAATGCTGTAACGACATAAAAAGAAAAGGCCTGGAAGGTATTTCACAGAAAACAACCGACGAGTAAGTGAAGATCAGGTGTTTGTTTATCCACATATATTGGGTTTTTATCTTGGAATAGTGGTAGAACATTTTAAAAATTTGATAGTATAACAGAAAAGCAAATAAGATTCTTTACAAATATTTTTCTTTCAGTAATAGACAGGTATGGTGAGGATGAGGACTCTTCCTCTGAGTCTGAGGAAGAAGAAATCGTAAGTTTTATCTTTGAATGAATTTGCATTGATGTGTATTGTGGATGGATGTCTAGTGTTTATGAAATAGATTTCATTTTCATTGTTTGCATTTTGTTTTGAAAATTAAAAGAATGCCAAGATTTTTCACATGAATATGAGGCTGTGACAGAAGGTTAGTGATAGATTCCCAAACAAAAGTTTGAATAATTTAAAAACTAATTGTCATAATTACTCAAGGCCCTCATAGAATGATGAGGGATAAGAAGACCTTTCTAACGGTGTAAAAGAAAGTTTCATGCCAAAATCATGATTTACGAAACTGGCTCTTAGGGGATGCAATACACCTTGATCAGTTCCAAGGCAGAAACCCTATTTACTATTTGTTATTATTACTTATTTGTTCCACAGAGGTCTAGTCTTATGCTGGACAAAGAATGGCTAAGGGCTTATGCAGTTACACGATTTAACCAACCTAGGTTGTACTCTGGTGAAAAGCTATTCAACGGTAACATTTTTTAAATTGTCACTTCATTTTGAGTTATGATTTTTGTTGTTGTCAATGTTTTTTTAAGGGGGGGGGGAGGGAGGGGGGGGGGGTCAACTTAGGCACTCTATGAAGTGTATGCAATAGGGAAGTACGGTGAATGTTCTAGATTAGGTATTCAACCTCAAAGTCAACACCTTTCACTCTGGGCAAGTGCTGATAAGAGTAGCAATACTCATAGAATCCTTCTTCAAAGTCAACTTCTTTGGATATCCAGGCCAGATCAAAATAAACATGATAGACAGGATAGCCCGTTCAGTGGGCCGGAACATTCACCCTGCAAAGACGAAAGTCTTGAAATTATAAATTAAATTAGATGGACTGTAACAGTGAAGAGGTACAGCATTTTCAAATATTGGTCAGCATTGATAAAGAACAAGAAGTTACATTACGATTGGGCCAAACAAGCTAACTAAATCACTGTTCTCTCTGTTCTTTGACTTTGAGCTTGAACTTCCGGCAGCCATCATTAGCGTGTTCCAAAAGCACTATTAACAATGCACTAAACCGTATTGATTAGGGAAGGCACGTAAACAAATCGTTATCACCCTTTATGGTTATTCAAATAATATCTGAGAGAATTTGGCTCTTTAGGCATTTCATGTTACGAATCTAAATAGTTTTCAGAGGTTTACTTGACCAACCAAAGAAAAATCATCTCCCAACAAAGACAATGCGATGGAATACCAGATAATGATATTTTCAATTCATACTCCAATCCATCATATCCCTGGTGGGCATTTCCAATATAGATCTCTCTGAGGTTTGATGACCTAGGAGAGCATGGATTTAGACCAACACAGCTGGATCTGCATCACAGGCTATGTCCAATGAAGGAGGAGGATACACGCACTACACAAAGTGACTTGGTCACTGGCTATCCCTGTTAGAAATAGCAAATATGGTACCGAAGTGTAGCTGCTCCAGGTACCTGCCTCTGTAATCAGAGAACCATTAGAAATATCAAGTCGTGATCTTGAAAGACAACCTGTCTGATATGACAGATAATCAAATTTGAAAAATACTGTACTCATTAACATTACCTCAAGGGGTGTTTATTCATTATCGAGGGGTTGTTTTGTGAGGTCATATTATTTATCTTGAGGTCATATTTTGGAAGGCTACCATGGTGTACTTATAAAGTGCTCAAACTTCAATTTTGATTTTGTTGTTTATAGATGAAAGAACATGTAACAAGTGAGTACTTGAAGAATATTGTTTATTGACTATTACTGGTCCTTTTTTCAGAGGAAGTCCAGTCTGAACCCAAAAAACGTGAGGAGAAAGTTACACTGAAGGACTATGAAAGAAAATTTATCCTGGAAAAAGGAGGGTAAGTCTTAGTCATCAGTCTGAATCTTGAGTAACTTTCATTGTCATAATTGTGTGAATACATTACATGAGAGCAATTTGCATGGTTTGTCCCCTGTGCGTGCCATTTATTTTTCATTCTTCTTACTGCTGTTATGTTTTATTTTGTTTTTGAAAAGTTTCTTCATGGTGACCTTTTTCTTCTTCTTTTTACCTTAGATCTGTAGCAGATTGGAAAGTGTTTTGTCTTGAGTGACAATAACTAAGATATAACACAAAAAATATCACAGTTGAAAAACGTTATTCTCACAGCAGGCACAATGCCACACAATGATGGTGATATGATAGAAAACAATACTCCAACCATTTCACTTGAAAGGCAAAACGTCGACTCACTATGGTACAAGTGACGACAACAAGACATTATTTACATTCCATACAGCAATAGCATGCACAATCTTGCACACCAACAAGGTGAAAACAATACACGATAGAACATAGAGACATCTATGTACGGTGCACATGAACACACACTCCACACACATGAGAGTGATCTCAATACTCATCTGGGCAGAAGTGTGGTGGCGTCTAGTCTATTCATGCTTTTAATTAGCTAGAAGTATAGAGAGGCCCAGGGATTTTGAATAGGTTCTCTGTTAACCAGGGAAATGAAACTGGGGATCGACTGGCGAGGGCAGTCTTTTGTCTGACCCCAGGGTGGGATCAAGAACCTAGTCCTATCAGAGATGGATGATAAATTAGGAGGACATGTGTGCATGTTGTGCACATTAAAGTTAAAGAACATGTGGCAGTTCAATTGGAAATTGAGAAGAGTAGGCTGAAAGGCCGCTGTCTGGTCAAAATTAATTCATACCACAAAAAAGCCACCGTGAGCTGATCACCTGCTTGGCCTAATACCTTGATCCAGAGTAAATCGCCTCATAGAGCGGGCCCTACCTGAACTGGTAATAGGGAACTGTATAAAAAAAGAAGAAAGAAAGAATGTTCTCTATTGTCTTTTGAATGCTGAAACATTCTCTCTCTCATGTGTCATATTCAACGTTAGTTTTATCCAGATTAGACTTCTGCAACTCTCTTCTTTCATATATTACACATGATAAACTTTCACGTGTCCAGGTAATTCAAAACAGTGCTGCTAAATTAGTCACTCGGCAAAAGAGAATGGCACACTCTTTACCAATTCTATATGAATTGCACTGGTTACCAGTTAAAGAGAGAATTGATTTCAAAGTCGCGTTGTTATGCTACAAAAATTTGAATGACGAAGCCCCTGCATACATTTCAGAATTCTTGACATTGTATAAGCTAACCAGGGCTTTGAGGTCATCTTCTGACACAACTAAGCTTGTTGTTAGAAATAATTATAATTACAAATTTTATGGAGGGAGAGCTTTTACCCATGTTGGGCCCCTTGTGTGGAACACTCTGCCCCCAAAAAATCAGAGAGGCGCAATCAATTGAAATGTTTAAGTCAATGTTAAAACATTATCTTTTTACACTTACATTTTTGTAACATGTTTTTATATTCATATCTCATAACACTTGTCAGAATTTATCATTAGAGTTAATTGTTTATAGTATAATATGTCAATGTTTTATGTCATGAAATTGTTTTTGTAACGCGCATTGAGCATTACGCTGTCTTGGTAATGCGAGATATATTGTTTTATATTATTATTATTATATTCACCCATGTGGGTGTTTTTTCCTTCTTTCGCTTAGACCTAAGTTGTTGGTTATGTCTTTCTTTTCTCATTCATTTGAAACATTTGGAATACTTTTTCCTCAGTGTGGCAAGTGAGGATGAAGAAAATGATGATTTTGGTTCTCAACATGTTGGGCAAAGCTATTTTGAGGAACAAGAAGAAATAAAGAACAGGTAAACTTAACAAGGGCAACTAAATGTTTTATGTTTGGATTTTGTAATGTTATTGATACCATACCTTTGACGGAATTGTCTTAACATCCACAGTATTATGCACCTTTTCATTTCTTTCTCTGTTTGTTTGTTTTGTTTTTTTCTTACTCTGTCTTTCCTTGACCAGCGTTTCATTCTCATCTCAGCTATATTCAGCTCTTTTTATATATGCCATTTCTAATTTGTAGCTATGTTAACATATTTTTATATTTTGTTTTCAATGACTACTATCTTATATAAATCAATTTGTATACATTTGTGAATGAATTCACTATCAATATCGTGACTTCGTTTGTTGTATTATTTATTGTGTATAATATTATCTGCTGTGGACAATGTTTTCTATTGTGTATGATATCATCTATTGTGTATAATATTATCTAGTTTCATATATATGCCATTTTGTATACTTACTTATTCTTCTAATTTTAAAATGCACGTCTGTAAAATGAATTTCCTGAATTTGGATGAATAAAATGTATTATTATTATTATTATTATTATTATTATTATTATTATTATTATTATTATTATTTAAGTTCATACATCATAGTAGGTCTTAACATGGACTTGCACAATTTTTCTTTCACTTGTACTTTTTTGTCACACAGCAAAAGAAAAACAACTATTAAATTTGTCATAAATGAAATGAGATAAGGCCCAAATAGTTCTGTTCAGCTCATACATTGAGTTTCAATTCATGGTGATTAAATGATTGTGGTGAACTATTTATTTTTCTAGTTTGAAAAGAGCTATAAAAGACTTAGATGATGATGACGCCAAGGAAGAAACTTTGTTAGTCAAGAAGACGAAAACAAAGGAGGAGCTGGTAAAACAATTGTTGTTCAATCCTTGTTATGTTTGGCATTAAACAGTTTTTATATGAAGCATCAGAAAGTTTTGTACCTTTTAATAAATTTGTTTGTAAATTATTGCCTCAAACTCAAAGCAATTTTACTCTGTTATAGTTTATAAGGTGGTGCATGCATATTACCATAAGAAATCTGAAATCTGAATCCAAATGCCCAAACCACCATATGTTTTATTATGGTTTAATGCAGACTTAGAAAGTGGTATGTCCTTCGGAGCCTTTAGAGACAAGATGTCAGTACTTAACCCAGTTTCCCGGCTGTGAAATAGACGAGTGATAATTTGTCACTCTCTGAATGGGATGCTCGTCAATCTATTGCAGTTAACTGAATTAGTAGAGATGTTTCTAGCCAAAAGAACATAGCATGGCGCCTGTCAATGCCCCTTGCCATGGAAGTCTTAACTACTCGACCACTCTATAGATTGAATTTGAGTAGAGCAGGGACTATCCTGAATTTTAATTAGTCCATTTTTGTTTTGTTTTCTCGCTCAAAATATGGATGAGAACACATTTATCTGCTGTGGGATAAAGGAACTTTATACATTACTAAAATTATTCCAGAGATGGACCCGGGTTCGAATCCTGCTTGCCATGTTATTTTTTGATGTGTCATTGAGCAAGAAAGTTCATCCAAGCTCGTGGGATGCTGCACTGAATCCTGCTTGCCATGTTATTTTTTGATGTGTCATTGAGCAAGACAGTTCATCCAAGCTCATGGGATGCTGCACTGCGGCTACCCATCAATGGTGGCGTATGCAAGAGGGGCACATGTTATTTATTGTTTTAACTTTGTTGTATTGATGTATGATTATGTATTGTAGTGTATCTATGTACTTTGTTATGTATTATTATTATGATTGATTATGAATGTTGTGTTTCACTATTCTAAGGACAATTTTTCGCAAAGACAAATGAATTTTACTTTGAAAAATGAATTTACCTCAATATTTTGTAGCACGATTAGATAATGAGAAAAAGCAGTAAATCATCTCTTTCGGTACTTCCTCAGCGCTCTCAATATTCGTACAACTTTTGTTGTTTGATTGTACACTGATTTATGGAAGAAAAGCGGGTTCTAAGGTAGAGTTTAGGATAGTGTAGTGTCTGTGGTAAAAGCTTTGGTGAATTCTATTACCATGAGGTTGACTTTTGAGATTGGTGTATGTCAAACATAAATGTTCCTTCTATGAAACCTTTATTTGTATTGATTTTAATATTTCATTAAAAAAACCCTCCAGAAACAAGAGGAGAATGAGTACCTTGCATGGTTGAAAGGTGAAAAAGCGGACTTAGATGACAAAGAAGCTGCTCAGGAGCTAGTAAGTGTGAAAAAAGACTTGCTTTCAAAACATAACAATAACCGTGGAAGGCAGTTTATCAAAACTTGGGCATCGGAAATCTGTGTTAACATAGCTGAATCAGATTGTTCTTCTCTTCGTTCTTTATCAATAACCTTTAGTACCTTTCAGTGTAAGGTTTATGCGTGATACAGAAACTTTCGCCATTGTCTGGATCTTCATTTGAGGCCTTCCCAATATGGTACCTGTTTGGTATAGCCCTCAAAGTCATTAGATCACTCGATTCTTATTGAACGTCTGTCCAAGTCTTGGATTATCTGGTGATGTCATAAATTGGTTTAAGTCATATCTTACAAATAGTTCTCAGTCCATATTATTGAATGGATTGCAATCTCCTCCATTCAAATTAGATTACAGTGTACCCCAGGCCTCAGTACCTTGTCCACTTCTGTACACTCTATACACACAGCCACTGGGAGCTGTGATCAGACAGCATGGTGTGAACTATCACATGTATGCTGATGACACCCAGCTATATAGATCAATCTTTTCGCCAGAGGCAACCTATTTAGTGCATGGAAGATTGTGTGGAAGATATTAAAAACTGGATGATAGCCAACAAATTGACGAACGAAGAAAAAACTGAACTGAAATGTAAGACTTCTATTGAAAATGATTTTATGCAAATTGATAATGAGCAAGTATTTTTTACTGATACAGCAAGGAATTTAGGTGTGTATTTTGATTGTAATTTATTCATGGAACATGTAAACCACCTATGCAAAACACTATATTGTGAAATTCGTAGAATCGGGCAGATAGCAAATTTTCTCAGCAGTAATGCTATAAAAACATCAATATCTTCATTTATTTTTTCTAGATTACTGTAATTCCCTTTTATATAACATCCATGACATTTTAATTAAAAAACTACAGCGCATCCGAAACCACACTGCTTGACTTGTTTTGAAAAGAAGAAAGAGAGAGCATATTAGACCAATGCTGTGGACGTTACATTGGCTTCCTGGGAAAGATAGAATTATTTACAAAATTTCTGTTCTGTTTTAAATGTAAAAATGAAACTGCCCCCTGTTATTTGATTGACCTTATAGATGATTATGTACCATCTCATCAGTTAAGATCTAAGTATCAGGAACTTTAAATTAGCTGACAGGTCTTTTTAACAATGCTGCCCAATCTATTTGGAATTCTCTTCCCCTCAGTATTAGAAAAATGTCAGGAATGTCCGAGGACACTTTTTTAAAAAACACTTGAAAACATTTTTAATGTTATTTGGATGATTGATGATTATTGTGTGGGTTTGATAGATACGAATAATCATTTGTGCCTGCGTATGAAAGGATATGAACCTTATTTGTATTTTTATGTATTATACTGATGTATTTTATAAAAATGATTGTATGAGCCTTGAGCTGTCATGTTGCGGGAATGGGCACTTTTTACATATTTTTGTTATTTTTTTTTACTTTTGATTTTCTTCTTACTAATTTGCTGAATTATTTATAGTAAATGAAACAATCTTGCTATGTTGTTTTCACTTGAAATATTTCTCATTTCCTATAGGCTCCATTGAAAGAATACTGGAGTGGTCCTAATTTGACTGACAAAGAGAAAGTGCTTCGAGACTATATTCTTAATAATGGATATATGGAGAGAGAAGAGAGGTCAGTGATATTTTTTTTCTGACAATAGGTATCCTCAAACTGACATGCTGAGCGAGCCTTGATTGTGGCTGAAATCTTGTCCATTTCAATCAACAAAGTCTCTTTTCAGACGAAAATTTTCCTTAGTAAAAATTAGATCATTATTATAATCATCAACGTTCGTTTTCTTAGAAAATCATAATCTCTTCATGGACAACAATCATGGAGTGATGCAATCCCCTTTCAAAATTGTGCATCGCGAGTCACAGATCACTCATTTTGGGCAAGGATCAGCATGGACATTGTTAATTTGATATTGTTTCACTTGATAATGCTCGAGCTTGATGGTAATGTATAATTGAGTATTTTAGAACACACAAATGATCGGCTTTCAGGTGGTACCCTTTTTAAGTTGCTCAATAAAGTGATGACTGAGTAGGTAGGTAGCAACATGGATTATATTTCTAGCATTTATTTTGAATTCTATAAAAAAAAGCATCAACAGCATACTTTCCTTCGGTAGACGTCAGTCAGCCGCAAAAAAAGATGGCTGGTTTGTATAGGATATAGGAGATGGGGTGGACTGGGGAATGCATAGTTTTAAATTCATCTTTCAATGCAATGCTTGCATTTGGGACTCTTACCCCACCCCATTAAAATGGCATCTGCCTTTTATGCTTTCGATGGCAACTGCTACTACTACTGCTGCTGCTGCTAAAATGTTAGTACTGCGACTACCAATTCTCCGGTTTGTGTGTACCCAAGTTAGTCTTCTTCATGAATTCCCTCCTTAATAATGATATAATATATGATTTTTATATAGCGCCTTACCCCGTGTGAAACAGGCGCAAATCGCTTTAGCACCTGAAAATAGAAAAAAATGTGACACCAATCATCTGGTGATCTGGGGCGTAACGGTAGTTTACAGTGCAGGGCGATGTGTCGCTAACCATAGTTTATGGGTTAAATCAATCAAGTCCAGATGCAGGATGACTTGACATTTTGTCACTGCTGTCACATATTAGACCTCCCCGCCTTCCATAATAGCAAATCTCATTACACAACTATTTGAAATGTTCTAACCGCCTGCTTGTTAAGGTTATTTGAATCATGGTACAGCAAAAGATCAAAGAAAAGTCAAGACTATATCTTTCTTTATGAATTTGTTTAATTAATTTACAATGCAACTCTTGTTTTGTTGATGATTTAATCAACACTTGTGAACACTGATGGCTCTCTCAATAAGAGACAATGGGTATAACACAAATAATATCGAAGACTCAGTTGACTTGAGGGTATTCATAGATGACTTCTCAAGAGGGTCTTTGAGGACATTTGATGAGTGCCACCAAATGGAAAGGTTATTGAATAAATGTATTTTTTACTGTTTTTGTCCTGTTATTACTTTACTTTTGAGTGTTAAATATTTTTTTTCTCTCTCTGTAGCGAATACGAGGACTCTGATGATGATGATGCCATTGACCTTGAGGCAGAGGAAAAGTTTCTAGATAAGGCAGATGAATATGAACAGATATACAATTTTCGCCATGAAGAGCCTGGTGGTACTGAGGTTTGTATTATCTCAGTCTTCTGTCTTAATGTTATTGGTATGGATCTGCGTAATATTAATAATAATAATGAAGTTTATTTGTATAGCGCCCTATGTTGAAACCTCTTTACAATAGTCTGACACACTCCACATCCATACTAATTACACTCATATCATAGATCATTATTACAACTGTTATATTTTAAAATCCATGCTAAAATCCTTTATATATACATATCATAATGTTGTACATAGATATCTACAACAAGAATTAATATTACTAATAATGAATATATATCGTATGATAATAGATATAACAAATTATCATCACCACCACAGAAAGGACTTTTTTGCTAGTAATGATAATAGATATTTCTATGATAAATATTAAGTAAACGTGTCTTAAAATTTTTCTTGAATGTCGCAACACTGCCTCCTAGACTTGCTGATTGAAGAAGCGAGTTCCAAACAGTGGGTCCGGTTTTACTGAAGATTATCTCCAAAACGTTTAGATGAGTTTTTGGAGATTCGAGTTGCCGAGAAGGGATATAATAACTTTTCCAACGAATCATGTCTCTTTCTCACTGTATTGGAAAGGTTATATTCTACTCATGATAAAAAGAAAGTTTACACCTCACTCTAGCTCAAGTAACATTAATCAAACACACTAAAAACAACTGAAACTGGTCAAAGTTATGAAAAATACTTATTCCTTAATGGTTCCTAGGCTTTAATTCACACATTATATTTTTTTTGGTTAGGTCAAATCGTTAAATTAGATTTAGCTAATCTCTTGTTCACAGTGGGTTGATCACCTGCTTTACTTAATATCTTGATCCAGAGAAATCCAGCCTCATAGTACATAGTTGTTCTCTCTTTTGAGTGACTGCTTCATTTTCCTATGGGGCTTTGTGCATTTGTTTGCGCTTTGTGCGTTTGTTTGTGTGCTTTTTATGTTTTCTCATCATTGTCCTGTAGCACATCAAAACGGTTTCTCACTGTGCATAGCTGTTGCGAACCTCTGGATCGTTGTCGAGGTGAGGATCAATCGTACAGAGGTTGGGAAATTATCTTTTTGTGATTAGCCCGTAGGAAAAACACAAAACACAAAAAATGCATTACAAACAATTGATCCTGTTGATTTTTTTTATTGCATCAAATCCCCCAATCCCCATTGGCTCGTATTTTCTGAGAATGACCCATTTATTATTGTAAAGATTAACATGAAGATGAAATGGTATGTTTTTTATTATTATTAGATCAAGACCTACCCAAGGGTAATCGAGACTTCTGTCAGAGCTAAAGAGGATAATCGCAGAGCAGAAAAGAGGCAGCGGAAGATGGAAAAAAGACAGAAAGTAAATATTAAATAAAACCTTTTTAAATGAGAACCATTTCAAATCAATGTTGATGAAATTAGAGTAATTAAAACATGATTATGTCATATGGGGTCCCAGTGGCACAGAGGTACGGTTCTCGCCTCTGAAGCGAAAGGTACCGGGTTCGAATCCCGGCAGCGA
>JARBEQ010241921.1:0-11906 GCA_030265355.1 Tritonia tetraquetra | reverse complement strand
ATCCAGAGAAATCCAGACTCATTGTGCTGGCCCTACACTGTAATGGTAAAAGGGAATTGGATAAGAAAGAAAGTATTAGTAATGCATTTTAAAACATTTTTATTGTTCAAATTCCATCAAAATTTGAATGCAATAATTGATTGTTGTAGTACAAAATCTACCTGCAGCAAAACATAGTTTACAACCCCCCAGTTAATTTTTAAAAATCTTGTTTTCTGTTATGGTTATGTAATTTGCATGAACACCCTAACACACCGCAGTTTGGGTAGAAGGACCTACAAAGAATCCACAATATATTCAAATTCATGTTTTTTAAAAGTTTAAATCAAAGAAGAAAGATGATGATGATAATTGCAAAATGATTTATTCTTTATCAATTAATGTTCCTGAAATGAAGTTTTGGAAATCCAAATAAAAAAGATAATATTCAATCTGCTACACAGGTTTGGAACATCAATGATGCCGTTCAAAAGGTCACAACACCAGACAAACTCACAGATGCCATCACAGAAGTACAAGTGACATCAGACATTGATGTAGCTTTTGTCAAATGCCAATCAAGTGATGAGCTTGGGGTGATTGACATGCGAAGTGGTGCCATGCTTGACTTGCTTACCCATGACAGTAAAGTGGAAGATTTTGCTATCACACCTGATGGAGCGTGGGTCCTTGTGTCAACTATCCCAAGAATGAAAGGGAAAGCATTCAAGTTGTGGAATATGGAAGAACGCTGCATTACTCTAGAGACTGGAAACTCCAGTGGTTATTGTGTGAGCCTGAAACACACGCTGTGCATCATCATGGTGGCACAACAGGATCAATCATCAATAACATCTGATTATTGTTTGTCTACATTGCACTTTACAGACGGTGATTTCCATGAGCAGATATTTACGCAAAGAGTAAATATAGTTCGGTCAAAGCCTTTTATGACAATGAACGATGAATATCTTGTGGTCAACTCAGCTGAGAATTTTAATGATAAACTTGGAGAGTATTCAAAGCCTTGTATCAAAGCATTTCATCGCTCTCAGGGTATGCAAATGGCCACCTATGAAGCAAAGGATTTGAAATTTGAAGAACATTTGCAGGATATACTCCAAGTTCGCCCAAGTAGCAAAGGAAATGGAAATTTAGTAGCAGCAATATTTTCATGCAAGAGTCACTACAAATCTGAGGCGGAGGAAAGCACCAGTGACAGTGGATATGCAACTCCTATAGATAATATTTATGGGTTCTTTTTAATGGATGTATCTTCTGGGGCTCTGACCAGACTTTGCATTCCCTTTCCTCAACCAAATCCACTTACAAAACAACATCATTTGCTTTTCACACCCGACTGCTCAGTTTGCCTGGATGACTACTCAAATGCTTTCCATGTTGATTCTGGAATGTACATCAACCAAATCCCTGGGCCTGATGCCCCACCTCAAGCTTTTGCCTTAGATCGCACAGTCATCGTATTTTACGAAGACTCTGTATTGTATGTGGTCCGTGAAGACGGCATAAGAATAGCAAGTTGTGATGTTCATGCTCCAATATGTCACATTCATGTGTGTCAGGACGAGAGAACAATTATCATTGGATGTCAGGATGGAACGGTTCTGGCTTACACCATCATTGATCCACAACAAGAGAATGCTGCCCTCATTTTGGACAACTTAAACTCCAGAGCAACTATAACAAATAATCAACTAGAAAGACGTCTGTCAAGGTAAGCTTGTTTTTGGGGTTGTTGTTTTTTGGGGATTTTGTGGATTTGTATAAGTTATCAACTCTCTCAAAACAAGATGATTGAGAGATGAGTAATTTCTATCATGGTTGAAACTAAAAAGCTGAAATAGATTATCAAATTATAATATGACACAGTTGAAATTGTTTTAAGAATGGGTCGATATATGGCGCTATCATTTGAATAAATCAAATAATTTTGCTAGTCCTATCGGAGACGGACGATAAACTTGGAGGTCCTGTGTGCACGTTGTGCACATTAAAGAAACCCTTGGTAGTTAAAAATCTATAAGAGTAGGCAGCAAGGCCGCCGTCCGGGCAAAATTAATCCCTACCACAAAGGTCACAGTGGGTTGATCACCTGCTTGGCTTTATATCTTGATCCAGAGAAATCCAGCCTCATCTGGCCCTACACTGTAATGGTAGAAGGTAATGGGATTAGTAAGTAAGTAAGTAAATAATTTTGTGTATAATGTTTTTGATAACAAAATTTCAAATCTTCTGACAAGATAGGAATTACATTTTAACACCTGATCTGTCTTTGGTTGGTAGGACTTGAACATTATTCATAAACGTAAAAATTCAGGAACAGAATAACAAACACAGAAAATTTTTAATATGAAATCCCTTCCTCATGGAATAATAGCCTCGTAATTTTACTGGTATTTTCATGTGCTGAAATGGGAGGGTTTAGCACAGTAGCTACAACATCAGAGGCTTAAATAGCTGTCATTGATTTCCTCAAGAAAAAAGCTGTTCTCTGATCACAATCTATAATCATTACCGCAAACAGTGTTGGGACCAGCTTCATGTTCAACCCCAAATGGCATATCTACTACACTCACTCATTTGAATACAGGTGTCTTGACCTCTACTCTTGACCAAACATTGAAATGAATCAATGGATTTCAAACAAGCATGTGATATATAAATGCTTTGTATTATTATTATTATTATTATTATTATTATTATTATTATTATTATTATTATTATTATCAGACCACTGTGTTTCTAATATTATTACTATACTTTATTCCATTAATGATAAATGATTGGTCATCTATTGGATCGTATGAAAAAACAACAATTTTCTTATTATAACAGATCATGGGACAAAGTGGAAGAACCAACTCCTCGCATCAACAGATCTGCATCTGCAATTGATCCACTGTCACGAGATCGGGATTTGCTGCAGCAAATTAAGAATGTGCCTCGTTCTCGTCCAAAATCAGACACAACTCAATCGTCTTCCAAGTCTCAGGCCTGTGTTATGATGTGAATATTTGAATGTAATGGAATTTTTAAAGAGTATTTTAGTGTAGTGTTATGTGCAATCAAATGCTATAATGACTATAAATAAAGTAAAATTGCAATATTATTTTAGCTCTTTGGCAATGTCATTTCTCTGATCTGAATCTATATACTGTACCTTTAAACAAATTGGGACAGTGTTAGGTACCTACTTGAGATGCCAAGCAATGTGTTTGAATAGTTAAAAATAACCTCTTTTGCAACAGTTCAATCAAAGTTGGGATAGTCCTCTAAGTTAGATCCAAGGATCCAGGATCTTGTCAAAAAAGATGATAGTTATCTGTCTGCGAAACATTGCATTTGCAAACTGACAAATTCATCACATTGAAGCAGTCACTTGAGAGAATTAACTTTCATCGTTTCATCACCTTAATTCAAAACCATTATTGCACCATTAATATGTTATTTCGCACCATGGATTTTCTTTGTTAGTCATAATTAGGCTATCTATTTATACCCCAATCCAATTCAAACAATTATCGTTTTAAATAGATAAAAGTTGATACTGAAAAATCATTTTACTTTTTTATGCAAATTCTTATGATTACTACATCAACCCTGAAGCAAACTATGTATTTTTGCAGTTTATCTATCTTCTGTATAGTTAGATCTATATAACATAAGTAGGCCTTCTTTAAGCTGATCTGCCTTTCTGACATTCAACATAATAGCTCTCCTATCGTCCTTTTTTTTTTACAATTACTATATATAACAACTACATTACATTCATTCTCTCATTATTCTTAAAATAATAAAAGTCTTCAAATGTTTCCTAGTAACTTAAAAGGATGCATTTGACAATGGTCTCCTTTAATAATGAATCCCTTGGCTGGACTGGAAATGACAAATGTGATAGCAGGACCAGCGACATCATTTAAGGTGCAATGGAAATATTATAGCAATGAAAGAAAAGACTTGACAATTATGTATTATTAAATTAGCAAAGCTGTGATATTACAAACAGTATTTTTGTTTTATATAATATATATATTTATTTTGAAAAAAATTAAGATACTGTATTCAATTATTTTTCACTTTCTTGTTTCCCATCTTATGTTGGAAATTATCATACTATCATTGTCTGAGCAAATTTGTACATATTCCTAGAATAAATGTAAAATAAATGTGGGTTTTCAAATGAAATGACAATCAATGAAAATATATTGAAACTAAAATACGGATGCAATTTCTTCTGATGTTTCAAATGCTTCATACATATGAAAAAACCCAATGACCTGTAATTGGTATATTATTACTATCATTATTATTAATTTGTACTTTTCCATCAAACTATGGTTTGTCTGTTTGCAATATTTTGAAGTAGGTTCTATCTATATCAAACAAAACATTGCATTCTATAATTCTGTTTTAATACAATCCAGTCCACATAAAACGTTTCTCTAATGTTGACATGATGGTTAAGTCTGAATCCGTCCAGTCTGTATATAACTGCTTAATAAATTCTTGTATTATCAAAACAAGTACTTCCATTCTTTCTCTTTTCAAATCTTTGAGCCCCTCTCTCTCAATGTTGTACTTAGACAGAGCAACTCTCAAATAATACTCACTCTGTTTGACACCCTTTTCATCACAGTAAGGTTGTATCAAACACGTTTCAACAGAACTTGAGAATATTCCACATGTATCTCCAGGGCAGAGCCATGAATACTCTGAAGGGTCCTCCGCACCCAGAGGCAGATGATTTAACTATTACATGAGGGACACCTCTTGATTGATCTTCAGTTATGTTGATATTTTTCTTTGGAATGAGCACTGACTTTAATATAGTGGAGTCGAGCCTTACGTTTGTGTTGATTCCGTGAAGTCGAGCCTCACAGTTGTGCTGAACTACGGACGTGTTGATCTCTTTTTCACTCCCCCCAACAACATCAACTGAAGGTCCTGGAAGCCAAATGGATAGCACGCTAAATTAGTCAGCATAGTCAAGCAACATTGAGTATGGTTAGTGTTTGGATGGGTGACCACTCGGGCGCACCATGTTCCGACCATCCGGCGTTTGTGCCCTTGGGTAAGGAATTTTACTCTGCTTACCTCATTCGACTCAAGTGTACCTGGCTGAGAGCAGCAACCGATCTTGTCAGAATACTAGTGCTGAAGCACCGAACAGGCAGCTCGCACTGTACACTCCTCATGGAGAAGGATACAGGAGTGTTATGACCTGCCTGAACTATACATTGTAAAGCACATAGAGCATGATGAATTTCGTGGATATATGAATGCTTGGCTTTCGTTTTGCTGTATCTCTGAATCTGAATGCAGTTGTCCTGTGGACGATCCTGAGTTGAAATGCTGAGGATTCCTGGATCCCAGATACCTAAGGCCCCAAACAGAGTGGCGTCTTATCTCCCTCACATTCTCATTGCTCTCTCAGTGAAGACACAGAAAGTCTCTAAAACCCTTTCATATGCACTAAGTATGTCTATTTCCTCTTCTCATGAGTTATATATAGACTTTCTGTGTCTTCACTGAAAAAATGATGTAAGAGGGATATGATGCCACTCCATTTGGGCAGGGAATCAAGCCACATGTCCATTATCCTTTACTGGCACCACACACAATTGAACAGTAAAAGTAATCAAAACCAATGATCAAATTACTGTTGCCCTTGTGTTTATTCTTCAGCTATAATTAAAAAGTAAAAGAATTTGTCTATGGTCCATACAACCAAATAATTTTTATTGATTTAAAAAATAAAGCTGTTTTTTGTCATTTAACACAGTGAGTATTCAAAATATAGTTGTCCAAAGGAAATGGTCCTATCATAAGAGCTCATAGTACTTATACCATTTAAATCAAAACACACTCCGAAATTCTTTATCCTCTATTACAGTTTAAATATTCTGTATTTCAATGACCCAGGCTATGAGGATACATAGCACTTAATTAAATAGGAAAGGGTGAAAAATAGGAGGTCCTGATACCGAGGCACATTGGATATTTGAAAGCAGGTGAGCATCACAAGCAAGTTCAATGGCAAAACTCAAAATAAATATCCGTAAATCTTGTCAAACCTTAAACCAAAAGGTACTAAAAGGTTATTGATAAAGAAATAAAGAAGACATCTTGTCAATTATCATATGCTTGTCCTGAATCATTTATCACGATTATTTGCAATGCTGCGTCTTACATAGAGATGACCCCTTCATTATAATGAAAAAGGGGCTGCTGGAAGTGAAAAATTAATTAATTAAATAGGTTAGGAAATGTGTAAACTTCCAAACGGGACAAAACACAGGGATGTAGAATGTTTTGGGCAACAACGCCCTTCCTCAGCTAACAGACAACAAACACAGAACATATAACATGAAGGGTGTTGTTGCCCGAAATGTTCTACGACCCTGAGCTTTGTCCCATTTGGAAGTTTACACCCTTCATTATAAGGGCTGTTACTAAGTGAGTAAGACAGAAAGAAAATTCAGCAAAGCAAACACTAAATATGAACAAGAATATTACATTTATTGCCAGTACGAATCAGATAATCTGCTTTCATTTTACATTTCAAAGCATAAACAAAAATATCATGCACTACAAAAAACAGCCATTTTGTATATGATGTATCATGATTATGATGCAGACTCAGCACTTCACCATTGACTCCCATGATTTCTCTATTTTGGCAAAAAAAAAAGATTTATTCAGGAATTTCCCTTTTACAATGGACATCATATTATAATAGATAGCCTTTTTCGGGGAGGGCCTTAAAATTCTAAAAGTATACTCACCGCATATAACTCAACTTTGTGTGCTGTAAGCTCTACGTAATCTGTTGCTTTTCATAACTCAACGTAAAATTAGATTCATGTTTTTAGAACAAGATCGGGTGTTTTATATGGAATACTATCAGTATCAGTACGCATTTATGTGAAACACTTTCAATAGTGTGTAATAGTATTAGATTTTTGGACTAGAGTTTGTTGTCAAATTGGCAAGATAAAATTTGAAATATTACCACCTCCTCCTCCACCAACACCACAAATGAGAATACAGTCCACAGTCTCTTCAATGCTTATCATTATTCCGTGCAAAGAACAGACATTTTCTAGTCATGATAATAGCCTTTTTGCCATTAGATTAACACATTTCAAAAGCAAACGAGCCCAGCTTATTCGTCACATTCGGACATGCCTCCCACAACTGAGCACAGCTCATTTTCATGTTATGTAACTTTCACCTTCCTGTATAACTACGGCCACAACATCACTATGACCAGACTCTACTACAGTCAACTACACCACCCACGGGTACCTTTTATGACCTTTTTTGTGTCCCATATATGGGTCAAAAGGAGCAAAAATTACTTGGTACGAATGGTGTTGAATCACAACAGTTGCTGAAAGAACAGGTCACATTTTTCCACATTTTGGAAATAACTCTCATTCTCTCAAAACAAACAAAATAACAAGTAACAACGAAATAACCGGTAACAGATTGTTTATTTTGTTCATACTTGTTATTTTGTTTTCATTTTGTTAGACACTGCTTATATTATTAGAAATCATCTACTTTTCAAAATCATTTCTGGAGTAGGATATGGGACACCATATTGTGTACATAGTTTCTCTAATAACTTTCCATACTCTTTATTCAGTTTAGACGATTGGAGCAAAGCAAATTTGACATCTTCAACTTCATCAAAAAATTTCGGATCTAATCCATTCAGCTCTTTTTTCAGTTGTGAATTTTCAGAAGCAAGTTTATTTCTCTCTTTCACCACTTCCCTTAAAACAGAATCACCCTCACACAATTTTTCATAATTGCTTCCTTTTCTTTTGGCTTTCCACAAAAGCAGGTCCCGTTCTAAAGTCATGATCTTTTCTTTTTGAACTCTTAATTTCTCCTCAGACTCTGACAATCGCACATTCAAGTCTGAAATAGTATCTGCATAACTCATGTTCATTTTCACTTCCTTGTCATAGCGTTTCAGCAACTGGGAATGCATCTCAACTACTTTATTCATCTTCAGGATATCATTTTCCTTCAGCACCTCTTTGGGCTCTTCTCTCTTTTTGCTCTCTGATGTCTGCCAAAACAGCCAGGATTTAACATCTGTCTGAACTGCAACACTGAGGAGTAGAAATGTTGAAATACAATTTTTGAAAGATGAAACAATCTATTCAGCCGCTGGGTAAAACATGAGAAATCATGAAATAGCTGTTCACCCATTGCAGTAACAAGAAAGAAACAACAATATTTGTTTAATCAATTATGGGAGCGCCGTCGTGGTGTAGCAGTAATGCATTTGCTTTATGTTCAGAGCGTTTTGCAGTGCTGCAACCAGCTCCATATCCAGCATTGCTGAATACAGTGCTGGAAAAACTGGATCAGGCAAGCAGGTGATCAGCCCACTGTGCCCAAACCTTGAATAAGTGTCACATTTTAAAATATTTCCCAAGTTTTGGCCATAACAATATTTACTGTTGCCTTGGTGGTAAACCCTTCAGCTATAAGAAAACCGAGAAGCTACATAAGGTGCAGAAGCCATGGGTTCAAGTTCTGGTGGCTACAGGGACTTTTTTCCTCAGGACTTTCTCCGAGTTGTTATGGCTCTGGCCCTGTGAATGAAATACCTCTTGTCAACTTCACTAAAGCATATTGCTGATTTGTGAGAAGAGAGGCGTGGCTGTTTTTAAACACGTTTCAGGAGAGACAAAAAATGAATGTATTTCTTCACATTTGTTTGTTTCAATCTCAAATGTGTTATGACGATATGTTTTCAACAGCTGATCACATTTGTATTAATCAAATGTGTGTCATTGTCCAAGTTTTAGAGACATATGACTTACGCCCATTGGCTCTAAGAAAACTATCATAGAATACAGATGTAAGTCAAGATACGCCGTGAGTCCAGATACTCTAGACAAAAGGAATCAAAATAATATTGCCTGAGATTAAAAACATATTTGAAGTTATGTCCAGATCTTGATGGTACGTTGGATTGATGTAGGCATTTCTATAGTTAGTTTTTTTTTTCTTAAATACTTCCGTTAGTTTTCATCATACAACCTTGAGACTTTTACATGGGATGTGACTTACAAGCTCTTTATTCAGTATCAAAGTGGACAAAAGGCCTATCTTTAGATATGTCTCTGTTCTTGCACACCTATGACACACAACTGACAATAAGATCAAAAGTCATATGTCTATCAGAAGTCCCCATTTGATATTCAACTAACATGTATGAGCAAAATTATCACTTAAAAACTAGCTGAAGAAAGGTTATACTCGAAACGTCCTGTGTCATTTTGTTTTGTCCATTTGGAAGTTTTACATTTTCTTTACTTTTTTACCACTTAAAAACTAGAGAAAGGGGAATTTATAAATGAGAGCAGATACCTTTTTCTTGCAACACATTTAGGAGTAATAGGTGAGCTACCAGCAGTCTTTTTCAGTTCATCAAGTTCACACTCAAGTTCCTTTTTCCTGGTCAACAACCATTGTATTTTCATCTTCAATTCTAGGTTGTCGGCAAATACCTGTGGACAAAATAGTTAAATAATCAGAGAGTTGCAAATATTTTCATGCAATATAAGCATGGGCCCCTGGCATTGCTTCAGGGATGTGATGCAATCAACTGTTAATCACTTTTAGTCAACCCATATTGTAAATGTAGTATTATTGTAATGCAAACAATAATACTAATACATCAGAAGACATGGTCCCCTGCAGATACAAGATAACCAGGAAAGACTCCATCTTAAACATTGATATTGCAGTCAAAATCTGTGATTAAAAGAAAGATTATAAGCCTATGGAGTTGTTCTTGTTGTTGAGAACATCCAAAGTATTAAGTTTTGTTTTTCTTACTTTGTCAATTAATATTTAATGAGGAAATAATGCAAACAATTTTTCTATTGGAACTCTATTGGAAGTAAACAAAAAACGAAGATGAATATATAAAAACTTAGAATGATGAAATACAAAGCATTTTCTATAAAATCAATGTGACTGATCTGAAATTCATTACGCAATGAACACTCTCAAGCTAAATCAGAAACCACATGCAAAACTTGATAGTAATCGGTGCGGTGGGACAAAAGCCGTTTGAGTTCTAACTTTCACCAACTCGTAATGACATATAGTGGAGAATATATATTATATCTAGCACTCTGTCCCATGGCCAGACTCTCTCCTATCTCCATTTCCACATTGCTCTCTGTCGCATGGCCAATTTGTTTTGAGTGTTCATTCAAAATGTGTGCCAAGAGTGGTAGAACCTCCCAGTTGTTATCAATAGCTGAGGGAGAGTACCCACAAGGGCTACAGTAATTTGTTTATTGGCCTTGTCTTTGAGTAATACTGCTCAGAGTATTGATCATGGTGCCAGTAAAGAGTTATGGACACAGTGAGGCTGATCACCTGCTTGTCTGAAACTCTCTGATCCATGGAATTTCCAGGTTCTGTCTTCAGTCGTGTTTGGTCATCGGGGTGCCTGAATTAATGGAGGGTATCTTGTGTGCCTTTCATGGCTGAACATAGGGTTGGCCCCAACACTGCTCTCCTGTATTAATGGGGTTTGATCAAACAAACAAAAACATTTGAAGTGCAAAATTGTGTTGATCACGGCGCTGGCTCACCAAATACACCAGGTATTAGATGAGAGCATCCTTGCTTGTGTCAAACACTCCCTCCAGAGAGAGAGAGAGAGAGAAAGAAATCGCCAAACTTTAGCATTGGGCTAACCGGCAATGGTGCACTGGTATGGTGCAAAATTTATGAATTATAACAATTCTTGTCAAATTGGCCACATGACAGAGAGCAACCTGGAAATGGACATGGGAGAGTCTGGTCTTATATCAATCGTAATCATGACCCAACCCACTGTGCCTGCTAAATCATGACAGCATTTTAAAACGAAGATCTTTATAAAGTCTGTTACAAAATATGGGCATCTATCTCTTGACACATACGACAAGTCCCATATAGGTAATTTAATGCATCTTGCTATCATCTTTACGTGTTTGCAATGGGTGCTGAATATTTGCATCCCTTGCTTAATATGACGTCATCAAACTTTGGTGATACATCCCATATCAGACTCTACAATGGTATTTCAAGATCACCAGAATACATGTACTACAATTGAAAATCTTTTTAAGAGCAGTGAGCAACAAGTGAAACCAAATGAGTTGATGATGACAATGCAGCCCAGGCCCTTGCAGGAGTGGAGACAGATGACATTTGATTTATGAAACATCATGACACAGGAAAAATTCAAGGAAAAAGAAAGCAGGGGGAGACAACAATACCAGCAATAACAGTGTTTGACTTGAGACTATATCTAGACGGAGCAAAAAAAAGTGTGGAAAATCCAACAGCTTCCTATATGAATGCACACTTTGCACAAATGCGTGTTTTTGCCTCCTCCCAACCACCGTACTTTTAGGCAGCAGCTACAGCATGAAACTGATGTTTGCTCAAAGACTACAAATTGATAACAATTGATGGCAATAATGCCAATGACTGCTGAAGAAAAGTGAAGGTTACCTTTCTAGCATTTCTATTAATTGCTCACCTATTGTGAGAAATTTTGGGTGTCCATTTTGACGAATTCCTGTCAATAAACGACCACATAACTAAAGTGTGCCAAACAATACACTTTCATCTAAGAAATATTTGACATTAAGGGACCTTCTGGATGAAGAGTCTGTCAGGCTAGTGGTGGGATGAAGAGTCTGTCAGGCTAGTGGTGCATGCACTAATAACAAGTCAATTGACTATTGTAATTCCTTTTATTTGGTCTTCCAAAGACAACAACAAACAGAATTTAAAAGCTGCAAAACAAAGCTGCCAGAATAATCAAGAAAACAAAAATTAGAGATAGTATCACCCCTGTTCTGAAATCA
>JARBEQ010241910.1:0-11907 GCA_030265355.1 Tritonia tetraquetra | reverse complement strand
CCCCCCCCCCCCCCCCCCCCAACACACACACAAACATTAATCACGATTCACAAACTCTCAATTGACTGAATGTTTTAACAAAAAAACGAAAAGAACAGCCGCTGTGAAGAGATGAATTTGGCTGGGTTTTATAAAACTTTTATTATTATTCATTTTCAAGAAAATATTACCTTGAACTGCATTGTTTTCTAACAAAACCTCTAAATATTGTGTTGAACTAAAATTTCAGATATTTCAAAAACAAAATGGCCGTGCCCAAATTTTCAAGTTTTGTATCAAAACTTTGTTGCCATTTATTTGAACTTTTTTAGAACAAGATGAGTGAAGGAAAACCCGCCAGTGGCAAAAGGAAGGCAAAGAAACCCAATAGCGAGAAGAATGACACCGGCAAGGCCAACTCCGCTGAAAAATCCAAAGACACTTATGATTATGCTCAACATCTCACTGTTCAAGGCCCCAAGGTAACACATAGTGATGCTTTGCATGTGTGTGTGTGTGGTGGTGGTGGGGGGGGAGGGGGGGGGGGGTGGAATAAGCTATACTCTTATTTAGAATAGAATTATTTACTCACTTGAAGTGAATGAAAATGAATCAGAATATTTTTGTGTTTTGTTTACATTTTCAGGTTTGTCTTGAAATGAACAACAAAGGTTATCAGACAATACCTTCTGGAATTTTCAATCTCAAACAGTTGACTTGTCTGTTTCTCATCAACAATGATATTGATCGCATCCCAGATGATATTCTCTGTCTCAACTTGTTAGAAGCCTTGTCTCTGTCTGGAAATAACATTCATCATGTCAATCGCCAACTTTTCAATCTTCCAAAGCTGCAGGTAAGCTGTGAAAAAACCCCAACAAATAACTGTTTCTTGTGGATGATGTAAGACAGTGTTCAAATAAAGCAAAAAGCCTTACAAGAAAGTTGTTATTGCTTGACCAGTCTTTTGAGCATTTTGACCTATTGATTTCAAAGGAAAACTTATTCTCTTTCTCTTTCTCTCTCTCTCTTGCATTCTCTTTCTTTCTTTTTGTCATATATCTATGAAGCAAACAATGATAATTTTATCCAAGAATCAGCAACAATTAAAGTTGATACATTTAACAACTTTATGTTACGAAGCCTTTACACATGTGTGCGCAGGAAAATTTTGCTGAGGTTTTAGACAAAATATTATTTACTGTTGTCTTGGTGGTCAAGCCCTCGGTTTTAAGAGAGTTCAGCAGATTTTGCCATTTTTTGTAGGAATAAGTGATAACAATGAGAAATCGATCCTAATGAATGACTTATATAATGTGTTGATGTTTCTTATCTCAGCCCTAAATCAAATTTTGTTTTCAGGTTCTTGATTTGTCAAATAACGAGATCTCTACCATTGCATCAGAGTTGTCCAGCCTGGCTGCACTGAACCAACTCCTTCTAAACGGCAACAAACTGGAATCTATCCCAACCACCATTGGAGACATGAAGGAACTACGAGTCCTGGGTCTGAATGACAACTATCTCAAGACTCTGCCCACAACATTGGTCAATCTCACTAACTTGCAGGTAATCTAACTATTATTTGTTTATTGTTTTTCTTATATTAAATATATTAAGATCTTTTGCAATGGTTTCAATCATGGCCACCAGGTATGATGAAGTTTTCTAAAGCAAAAGTATTTTTATACAAATATAAAGAAATACGAGAGAACAGAAGCCATCTGTTTTCAAAATTTCTTTTAGTGGTCCAAAGTGTTCTTTATTACCATTATGTCATTCAAACACATTGTACACAGTGGGCTGATAACCTGCTTGTCTTGATTCATAGCTCTCCTATCTCTGCGTTCAACCATGCTTGATGATCAGCGTGCCTTGTGCATCATTCAGGGCCGCAACACTGTTTTGGGCTGTTAACGCTTTGCCTCCACATGTCGTTATTGTTTCCGTTGCCTACACAAGTTTCAGATCAACGATCTAAGACTAGCTATCACTTACTGATACTTTAGACAACGGATACGCATTATTTTTTGAGCATGCACACTCCGTTCTCTTGTTGCTATGTGTAGCTTTAGATTCAGCTCATTTTGAGCGATTTTTCTGTGGGTTTTTGGTCAATTTTTCACAATTCTTAGCCGTTTTTTCATCTATCTCATTTTTGGGAGCCATTGCTCGATTAGTCGGTCATCATTTATCACATTTTTGCTTTAAAACACTATGAATCACTGGGTATTCTTGATTTTTTATGAGCTAGTCTATATTTAGACAAACTTTCTGATTGATTCAATGCGTTTCTATTTCTATGTAGACCCTGGTTTCGATAATTCAAGGTGTATCAGGTCTATTCTTAGTTGAGATTCCCGAAAATGTGAATATTTGTTTATTTCATTGAAAATTATGTAAATTTCTTCACTAATTTCTAGCTCATAGAAATATTCAAGCATTTAAATGCTTTCACTGAAAATTTGGTGCAGTTTTATGAGGAAACAGACGCTAGCTCTTTGTGATTGTCCAATTGCTAGCTAATTATGTGGAGGAAAGGGGAAATTACTGATTCAAATATACTATATATGATCACATTACAACATTTCAAATGACTCAAAATACCTTTTATGTTCAATCTTAAATCAGATACTTGGACTTGAACGCAATCTATTGGAATTTCTCATCCCTGAAGTGTGCAAAATTTCAAGTCTGCGGCGCTTGGGTCTGTCGGGCAATAAAATGACCAACCTTCCGTTTGAAGTTGAGGATATGACAGACTTAGAGCAACTCTTGCTGGATGATAACTTGTTGGAATTTATCCCTGTTCAGGTCAGTTTGGGAAAGCGTCTAGAATTAGAAACATACAGTCTAGTCCTTTCTTCTTCTTTCTTATCCAGTTCCCTTTTACCATTACAGTGTAGGGCCAGCACTATGAGGCTGGATTTCTGTGGATCAAGATATTAAGCCAGGCAGGTGATCAACCCACTGTGACCTTTGTGGTAGGACTTCATTTTGCCTTGTGGCCTACTCTTTTTGATTTTCAACTGCCAAGGGTTCTTTAACATGCGCAACATGTACTCAGGACCTTCAAGTTTATCGTCCCTCTCTGATAGGACTAGGTTCTTGATCCCAGCTACCTGAATAGGAGCAGGGGAGTGGCATATATGTTTTCACCTAGTTTCAAGGAGAAAAATACCAGACGGTGTTGGTGCCAGGAAACGAACCTGGTAGGTACCTTTCGCTTCAGAGGCGAGAACCTTACCTCTGCGCCACTGGGACCCTCACAATCTAGTCCACATAAGATAAATTGAAAGGGACGAGACATGTGTTGATTATAAACAAGTTTTATCTTAATCATTTCCACAAGTGAAGTAAGAAAAATTAGGGACCAGAAAAATAGTTTTATTTATAAGAGGTTATATTAACCCTTAAACTGCTGAATTTTTCCCCACAAAAATTGTCAATTGATTTTGCCTGTCAGAGGGTTATATCAGTCTAGGAAGAGGCTAAACCTAACATAAGAAAGAAATGCACATGTATTTTCTATTTAATAGTATCAAAACAAAGGTAAAGAACTTGAGAATACATAGATTGAGGTGAAATTGTGATATATAGAGAAAAGAGAAAATTGCCTCTGAATGGAAATGACTCAGAGAGAGACGTTCTGCACAGAAATCAATGTTTGATATCTCTCTGTGACTCATTTAGCAGTTCAAGGGTTCAATAACTGCATTGCAGTATGTGAGCAAATAATAATAATCTAGTAATAGCTCAAGGCGCATAGTTGACAGGGAAGATACGGTTATTAACCTGTATGGCACAATAGGAATGGATTACGTACTGAGCACATAGAGTTGTGCAACAAGTCCTATTCATATGCTCAATAACTTTTTTTTATAAATAGATGAGAAATACATGCCCAAAGTGGTAGAACCTCCCAGTTTTTATCAATTGCTGAGGGGGTACCCACAGGGCTACAGTAATTTGTTTATTGGCCTGTCTTTGATTAATACTGCTCAGTGTATTGCTCATGGTGCCAGTAAAGAGTTCTCTAAAAGAAATTGAATGAAATCTGAACCAAAACTCTGTTATCTCTTCACACAGATATTCACTTTACAATCTCTGGTGGAACTGTCCATTTGTGGCAATCAAATTGAAGAGATTCGGCCAGACATCAGCAATTTGGTCAACCTCAAATCTTTTGCCTTCAGCAACAACAAAGTGACGCATTTACCTCATGAACTCATGAAGCTGATTAGCTTGGATTCATTGTGTAAGTTGAGACACCAGTTTAATATTAGGAAATTTTTCCCTCACACCACTTTTTATTTGTTTGTTTGTTATCCTTAACTTATATTTTTACCAGACAATGTTTCACTTGGCATCTCCTCTTCTTCTCCTTCACAAAAATAATGATGATTACACATGGAGTCTTCTTTCCGTGATAAATGCTATTATCCTCCAGGCCCTGATGCCTGGCATTGCTGAACACATTGCTAGAAAAACTTTATTTGGATACGGTAGATAAGACAAGACCTTACATCGAAAGGTATTAAAAGGTTATTGATAAAGAAAGAAAGAAAGATAAGGCAAGCAGGTGATCAACCTTTGAATGGCATCATGAGCTTTTTAGACATTGCTCAGGTGTTGGACATAACAACATTTACTGTTGTCTAACTGGTAAACTTCTTACTACAGAAAAAAAGGAACAGATTTTACCTCATAAGATGACTACTTTTTAACAATGACAAATTTTTCAATGTTATTGAGTTAATACTTTATTAATCCCCAATTGAAAAGAAAAATGTAGCAGTTAGTTAATTGTAGAAACTTTTTTTGTTAATGCATCACTCGACCTTGTCAACTGAGAGTTATGAAAGTAAACTGTCGTAGACCAGCATCCTATCCAGGAAGTGACAAATCGTCACTTGTCTGTTTAGTGCCACTGAAACTGGGTCGAGCACTGGCCCCAATTTAAGGACATGCTTTCTAAAGTAATTCATTTTGTTGGCAAGGGCTATTGGTCAGTACTGTTGAATGGAGCCTAGCCATATGCTCGTCAGTACTAGAATGGTCATAGTCGTATCTTAACCCTTGCTCGTCAGGTAGCCTAGGTATTCTGTTGTTACTGTTACTGTTACAGTTACAAACTTAAGCTAGATTTCGGATGTTACAGTACTTGTTGTGAATAAATAGTGAAAACAAGAGGTCTCCTTTTGTACTGGGAGAGTTTTAGGTCGTACATACAGCCTTGACCTTGACCCTGGCAAATGATATTGTTTTTAGAGAGCCTAGGCAATGGCCCAATCGTTTATCTCCGGCTGGTCACGAATAGTCATTGGGAATTTTGTTTGTTATTTAGTGCCTTTGTGAAAGGTTATTGCATATTAACCTCCAGAAAAAGAAATTATTCCACCAATTTGTTTAGCTGTCTCATCTTGTCCATCTATTATACTGATTTAGTACTCAAGAATGAAAATGTGTTTGACTTTGTCTGTTTCCAGCCGCAGACCGTAACATGCTTAGCAGTTTGTTCACGGATATTGCCAACCTCTATTGTATGCGGGAATTGAACCTTGGGTCTAACCAGCTGACAGATTTACCAGATAGCATTGGTCTCTGCTGTAACTTGGAGGTTAGTGACGATACATGAAACATGGATGTTGGTTGTGTTATATACAGAGATGAAAATGGACGAATCAAAATCACTAGTGTTGAGACTTTTCTTTTGTCAACTTTGTATGGTCCCAATGTTTCTTTCAGTACAACTACAACAATGGAAAAGTTGTCATCATTTTTACAGCCTTATGTTAAATTGCTCCTATATAAAAATTCCTGATTAAAAGGGAATAAAGAAGAAGAAGATCAACAAAAGGCATTTGATTCTGTGAAAAGGAAAGAGTTGCAGAATACCCTCAAAGAACATGATGTCGATAACAATTTGGTAGAAACAATAAAATCACTTTATGTTAATCCTAAAAGTACTGTCCAGATTGCAGGTAAAATAACAAATGAGTTCAAAATAGATGTAGGCATTAGGCAAGGTTGCATCCTTAGTACATTGTTCTTTATAATACTATTGGAGTCGATATTAAAGCAATGCAGGGGTATGAGGCCCTTAAAAGTAGAAATGTGGAAATTAAAACCAGGTTTGGACACATAAACAGATCATGACAAGCAAACTAGACACTGAAGTTGGAAAGTATGATAAATAAGTGCTACAGTTTTTGAAATTATTATTAGAAATCATCCTCTTATAACTTTCTGTATCGGATTGAAATGAATTTGATCCACTGAGTTTGAATGAGTACACTATCTGTTGATTCTTGTTACTTTTTTGTTTGTGCTCCACAGTCATTAAACATCACTGGAAATAACTTGTCTTCCCTTCCCATTGAACTGGGCAACCTTCAGAAACTACACACCTTGATGATATCTCGCAATTCTTTCACCTCACTTCCTGTTTGTGTCGGCGCTCTCAAAGTCTTAACAGTCCTTCTTGCCGACGAGAATCAAATCGAAGATGTCCCTGAAACATTTGCAGGCTTAAATCACCTGAAACACTTCAATCTCAGTGTGAATAAATTGAGTACTTTCCCTTTGTCCATCTGCAATGTTCGTTCCCTTGAGGTGCTGGACATCTCCAACAACAACCTGTTGGAAATTCCTATAGAAATTTTAGACCTGGAAAATCTGAAAGCTCTCAACCTCAAAAAGAATTCCCTGGAAGAAATTCCCCCTCAACTCTATGGTCTTCCCAAACTTCAAGGCCTTGACCTTTCAGATAATTGCCTGTCCGAAGTCCCTGAAGAAATTTCCGAGATGGCCAATTTGCAAGAGCTTGATTTATCCGACAATCAGTTTTTCGAATTCCCCAAAGCCGTGTGTGCTGTACCAAATTTAGTCACTCTAAGATTCGACCAGGCTAACGGCCGTAAAGTTCCGAATCTCCCCGATGAAATTGAATTCTGCAAGGTGAAAGAGTTGGTGATCAGCAACAACACAATTCGAGTAATCCCGACAAGTATCAGTGGAATGACCAATTTGACCTCCTTGTATGTTGACCACAACTTAATCTGGCAACTTCCTGACAGCATCTGCGACATGCAGGCCCTTACCGTGCTTCATCTGCAAAGTAACGAACTCACCTCACTTCCCCGTGAGTTTGACCGTCTGTACAGACTTCGGGATCTGCGTCTCCATGACAACCAGCTCAAAATGCCACCTATTGATGTCTGTATCAGTGGTGTGATGCAGCCTATTGGTCTTTTCCTACGGAAAGCATATCAGAGAGACGGTGAGTTTGTTTGTTTTGTTATTTTTGTTTTTTGCTGTTTTAGGGCTCTATCAACACAGGTAGGTCATTTCAGTGCCCGCCACGCGGCTCCAAACAAATCAAAGGTAACTAGATGTCCCCCATAGACCACTAAGAAAGATGCGCAGTTCAATGGTGGCACCCACCACTGACCAATCTACTTCAACATGACGAAAGCTCAGTCAAAATGCATGGCATGAGTGTTTGGTATTTCATGCCTTTGTCAAGCCGACTGGATCACATCCACTTGATCAAACTGGCTTGTGAGTGGACCACTCTCAGGAATGTCAGATTGGTACTCATTGACTTTTGGATACTGGGGTTTGGTCATAACAGAGCCACATAGGATGGGAGCTTAACCCAGTTTCGCAGAATACTTTCCCAAGACTCGTTTGAGGAAAGTGTTAACTATGTTACTAATATCGTCATTACAATAATTCATCGCCACTTGTCTACTTTCAGATCTTTTGCTGGAAAGAATGTTTGATTCCATCAAAAATGACCTCACCAAAATTGAACTTCGTCAGCTTTTAAAGAAGCTGAAAATTCCCGAAGATCAAGTGTTTGAGTTTGAGCAGCAATATCCAGGTCGGGACCAGCTGCCTCAGAGGGTCATGGCTGGTCTGCATTTCTGGAAACATTATTTCGGACCTACAGCCAATATGGACGAGCTTATCCGAATCACTCATATTATAAATTTTGATCGTATCTCTTCAAGGTTGAAGATCATGAAAGTGTATGCACAGAGAATGAGATTGTGATAGTAGAATTGTTTGAATATTTCAGCACAAACTTTTAAAAGACTATTAGTAATTAGAACTTGAAATGGTAAAGTCAAAGAGCCTTTTTAAGAAAAAAATTACAGCAATTAATGTTTGTATGGTGTTTTTTTTAAGGAGAGAGGCTGGTGGGAATCTTTTTCATAATGTAATGATAGAGTCATAGAATGTAAAGCTGTGATGGAAATAAACTTTATATATACGTTACATTTACAGACAATGAAAACAAAATTAAATCAAATAATATGTCAGCTTTGTGCCATGAGATCCAATTTCTTAAAATTGTATTCTTTTAAGAATTTAACATTTAAGAATATTTTCTTATAAAATGTTAAAAGGGCTTTTTTATTTTTATTTTGATAGAATATTTCATATTCTTATTGCTAACAATGTATTTAATTTTGGCAGCCATTTTAAATTTGCTCCTTAAAAAAATGTGGAGGCCTTTTTAAAAAGATGTGTACAGAAGTATTTTTATATACAATTTTTTATTTACTGTTGCAAAATATTATACACCAAATATTTACACCACACATGCCGTTTATTATCATGTCATTGACATAAGTGTTGTGAGAAAGACATGATTTTATTCCCTGCTTTCTTCTTGTTACAGAGTTTCCAATAGTGTGATAATTAAAAATGTGTAACAGGAATGCAGTTTATTATTGATCAAATGTGCAGCAGTATTAAGAAATGAATTTTAGGATAATGATTGTGAAATTGAGCATCAAGGAAAAAAATTCATTTTCACGATTTTGAAGTTCTTCATTCTCTTCTATTCATTTCACATTGTGTTTTATCAAGTCATTAACACTGAATTTGATATTCTGACAAGATTATTTGCGGCCCATTGCCAGGCATTCATATACAAGTGAGGTAAACATAGTTAAGTGTATTATTACCCAAGGACACAATGCTGGTTGATCAGGACAGTTCTCCAGTGATCACCCATCTAAGTCTGCACAAACTAAGATTAAGATCACCGTTGCTTGACTTGACTCTAATATTTTTCTTGTCATATTGATGTATTGTTGTTGAAAGAAAATAATTATGTAAATACATGACCAAAAGAGCTTTTGTCATTCTTCTTAGCCAAAGACATCCGCTGTTGGAAAGTTTATTCAAGATTTTCTAATTAAATCATAGATATTATTTTTACTATCTAGTAATCTGATGACATACTTATCATCTATAGGTTGTATATTTTAATAAACGCCGCCATTATGACAATAAGTGTCTTTAATTAACTGTTAAAAACTGTTCCATGAAATTGAAACCAAAAAACATCTAAATGTCAAAAAAATTGGGAAGCTATATTTGTTGAATTGTATGTATTTGTATGGTGACAATCATATTATGACCATGATGTGTCAAAATGCTTTGCTTACTGCTAACAAAACCTTCTATACAAATTGATGGCTTTTTTTGCTGTTATTTTTCAAATTTATACTGGATGAGATCCCGCAAAACAGAGAAATGAATCACCTATTTGACGGCGATTAGTGCTTGAACAACCAGCGAGAAAGAGCGGGTGGCTGGATTACTGCAGTTTGCAACCACACTGTTTACTGCGCACATGTGATAAATAGGACTAGGTCTGTGTCTATAACACTAGGTGGGGGTTTTGCGTTATAGACACGTGTGGCTATAACGATAACCACTTCCTTTTCCAATACATGCTATCCGAGATTGCACATTTTCATGTAAATACGGTCATCAATCAGTTGTAAGATAAGGTTGTTTCTAAATCTGGATGGCAGTTAAGGGTTTTTGACAATATTATTTGTTTGTTGTTTGTTGCTGTTTTAGGGCTCTATCGACACAGATAGGTCAATATTATTTAATCATAACATCATTCATGAAGAGAAATGGAAAGAGAAGACAGGCTTGTCAGAATGTTTGTTGGAAAAGTCCAGAGATATAAGTCCCACTTGATAATCTTGTACCTAACAGTAACATCTCCCTGGTATTCACCACTCCTTTATAATGTCATCAAAGAATATGGGTGATCACTATGAAGATAATAATCATTTTTTGTTTTAGTGCTATGATATTATTAATTATGGGGGTCCCCGTGGCGCATAGGTACGGTTCTCACCTCTGAAACGAAAGGTACCGGGTTGGATTCCTGGCAGCGACACTGTCACTGTTGGGTATTTTTCTCCTTGAAACTCGGTAACAACCTATTTGCCACTCCCCTGATCCTATTCTCAAGTAGGTGGGATCAACTCTTGAGGTCCCGTGTGCACGTTATAGAACCATTGGCTGTTGAAAATCGCTAAGAAGAGTAGGTCGAAAGGCAGCTGTCTGGTCAAATTAATTCCTACCACAAAGGTCACAGGGGGTTGATCACCTGCTTGGCTTAACATCTTGATCCAGCCTCATAGTGCTGGCCCTACACTGTAATGGTAAAAGGGAACTGGATAAGAAAGAAAGTTACGATAAATATTGAGTTAAGTTACAGAATCAATGCTTCAAAAGTTGTTTTTTAATCATGCTTTGCATTATGAAGAAACCAACTCCACATCAGCCATGACACAAAATGAACTTATATCATCAAATCATGGCATCTCACTGGAATATTATATTCCGCATTGATATACTGTATTATCCCTAACAAGCGCTCTGTGCACTTACAAAATTAATTGATTCCAGAGGGTGCGCTAATAATTTTGCACTAGTATCATGTAGCAAAAAAATTGGTGTGTCATACAGCACTATGCACAATTATAATAACGCACTTCATGGAATCATGTCTAGGAACTGGTCTAGTGTCTAGACCTTAGTAACATCTTTCCGCCTCGCCTCACCAACTATGCTGCTTGATAACGTATACCGATCGCTTGTGATGCTTTGCTTAATTCATCAAGGCAAGCTTCTTTTTTTCATACTGTGGTGAAAGCCAAGTGGCAGGGGGTGGATATTATATGTATTATTAGGTAATGTATTATTATATTACATTATTTTCTAGTGTATGAATTTGATTATTTACTTTAAATTTTACGCATTGTAAGCAGCTGCAGTCATCCCAATGTTCATTGTTTATCTAAATTGGTAGTGTATATATTTTTTAATATTTGTAAGCACCAGTCTCTTATCATCCTACAGTAAGGGAGCCGTCTCATAAACGCACGTTTCACATAAACACAGGCTTTATTCAATGGTCTGATAAGTTTGGTTTTTTGCCACCTATAAATTATAAACATAAATAGGATGTATAAATGTCAGAATTGCTTCCTCCTGACCAATGTGCTTTTAGACGGCTGCTGTATTATTATCGTCATTGTTACAATTGGTATATTATATTGTTATTGTTTTTATGATGAAAATACAATATTTTTTTACACTCAGATAATCAAATCACTTACGAGATGAAATGATAAAAATAATAAAGGAACAAGTCTCAGTCTTTTTTCTAGTTTTCATTTGGTACATCTCACAACGATGTCATATGCAACAAGTGCTTCTGTGATGTTTTCGTTCCGAACACTCCTTCTCGTCATTTCGGCATGTGTGAAGTTCAAACGCTGAAGATTTTTTAAGCGCAACCATGAGAGTGTATAGAAAAAATTCTCCACTATAGCACTCTTGGACTATCATGCTGGCACATCTGTTAGAGTTAGAGTGACCACAGAGAGAGCATTTGACACTTGAGATGGGAAAAAGAACAATGGAGAGTCTTCTTCTTTATCAATAACCTTTTTAGTATCTTTCGGTGTGAGGTTTATGCGTGATACACACACGTTTGCCATTGATCCCTATTCAGTGACATCCTTTCAGTGTGAGGTTTATGCGCGATACACACACGATTGCCATTGATCCCTATTCAGTGACAACCTATCGCTGTCA